>CANNZV010003328.1:0-66330 GCA_947561585.1 Caprella mutica
GTATTGTTGAAAAATTTTATATGAGTGTTTAAATGTTTAATATATCCTTCTAGATCTTTAATATAATCTAGAAGATTAGATGGAGTTTCTTGTAGATTGGTTAGGATTTGTAGTACATTTGTTATAATTCCTATTGTAGTGGTCCTGATTTCTATTACATTACCAATTTCTAATTCCTGTGTTTCTAAATGATCTGTTTGGATTTGTAGTAGACTTTTAACGATATCCAATTTAGTTATTTAGGTTTCCAGAATATTCAATTGGATTTCCTGTGAAGGGGTTTGGTTTTGAAGGAGAATTGAACAGTTACCCAAGGCTTACCTGTAAGGTGAAGGGTGACTTCAATTACTTCGGAAGCCATTCTTGTTCATTTTTCTGGAGTGTTCCAGAGGTGCCAACTTATGAGATGTCCACCTGCATCGGCCGTTAACTTAAGCATTCAGTATTCAAAGATCGAATCTTTTGTTGTGTATTTCTGGAGTGTTCGGGCGGGAGCGCTCCGGGCGGGAAAGAACACTCCAGAAAAATGAACAAGAATGGCTTCCGAAGTAATTGAAGTCACCCTTCACCTTACAGGTAAGCCTTGGGTAACTGTTCAATTACTTATCGCCATTCTTGTTCATTCTGGAGTGTTCCAGAGGTGCCAACTTATGAGATTTTAAAGAACGCAGCAAAAGATGAGACCAACCAATTTTCAAGTATGAATTTAAGATAAGAGCATTAGAAAATTGTAACGTTGACCCACCCTGCGACCTTGATTATCGTCAATGGTAATATAATGGTTCAAGAAAGAACAGGCAGCTGCTGCACAAGTGCAGAGATTAAACTTAGCAATGTCGATTCCTGCCTCTTCCATAATTGCTTCAATCCGTCTACCTATTTTTGAAATAGATAGGTACTGTTTGTATGATTTTCGGAAACTTACAGAGTTGATTAGACTCTCCACGAAATCTAATCCATGTACTCTTTGAAGGTTAAATATAGACAGAATTTGAATTGGCATTAAAATACCTCATTTAATCAGGAATTCATTATTTCCCACACGTGGTGTATAAAGTAATTGAAATAGTCTCTTTCATGATACAAAATCTTTATACATCCATAACTTTGAAAGTTGGAACTTGATGTATAGATCATCGAGCTTGTACCGTATCTCATTAATTAATATTTTGAAATTCTAAAAGCAATACCTTCCAGAGGGAAATAATTTTTCAAAATTCAAAACAGAAGAAACTTCCAAGATCATTTGTACATGGGAGTGGTTAGTCTTATTTAATTTTTATTTTAATTGGTATCCAGGATACCTGCACTAATTCAATAACTAACACTCTTTACTGCAAGAGATTTCACTATAGATAATCCAGTATTATAAGAATAACTTTATATTAATAATTTACATCATTAAATTGCATGGGATCAATTTTCTGTCTACTCAAGAAATATACCACTTGTGATCTAGCTATGTTGTTTATAGAGGTTTGGCGGAAATTCTGCACTAAAAACACATGATACTGATTTTGTACCGCAAAAGGGGTAATGAACACTGTTGCACTTGGTCTTCCTAAATTTTATAAAGCCTCATGATACTTAAACGTTAGATATCAGCTACTATTCGGTAATCCCATCAAAATACCAACTTACTTTATCAGCATGAACGTTTTGATAAAAGTATATTTTTTCACAGAAAAATAAGTCTTCTAACAGACGTTGTCAAAATCTTTAATTAATACGAGAGCATGGCTGAATATTTGTAGTCTTGACAGTAAATATTTTGATGTGGACAAACTAAATGTCATTTGAAAAGGCCCTGCCAACCGGATTAAAATGGCCTTCAGTTCTAGAACATTAATGTGGGAGGTAGAGTCTTAGCATATATAATCCCATCTATTTTAAATAAAATTTAATATATTTATAAGAAATTTACATTCTTCAAGTTGATGCATCAGTGGTAGCTAATTACAATACTTTGAGAATCATGGTTTATGCTTACTAAACTGATTGAAAAGATTCATATTCAACTGGAAATCCATATTATCAGAGGTTATATAAACTCAGAGTTGAAGGCCACGTTTTCCACACTTCTCCTGATGATGAATAGAAATCTTTTTAATCGAAAGCTTGAAACCAAAAATACCTTCAACGCTTACGAAACTATAGTAATGAAAGGATGTCTAAATACTTTAAGCTGGATAATCATCATCAATTTCTATTCATTTGTAAGTTACCATTGACAATTTTGAGAGCATTCATTTTAAGACGTTCTAAAATTATAAAGAATAAAACTCACCATTAAACTGCTGGATGGCAGAGAGTCAACAGTTTGATAAAAAATAAAAACGTCACAATTAATAGAATTTTGCTCAAATTTGTTGCATCAATTAAAAATCATTTCTTTCTAATGATTAGGAATAAACAAAATAAAATTTCTTTCATTACTAAAAACAACAGTGCTCTCTCTCTCTGCAACAGTCCATTCATATGCGAATTCATCTATCAATTAAGTAAATTAAATAGTACATAGATAAGTAACTTTCAGTTCTTAATTTTGCCAATATAGAATTCATGACTTAAGTAAGTTGCATGATTCACAAGTAGAGCCTTTAGCTCTAAACTTAAGTTAGAAATGTTTTCCAATTTCTAATATCTACGGTATTATTCTCTATATGGACAGAAAAGTAATCATCTTCAAAATCAATAGAGGCCACGAGACAAATTTATTCCATTGAACCAACTACAGTTCTTCAATGTTCTAATAAATAACGTTAATAATGGATATGCAGATTCGATGGCTTTAGATAAATTTATAAATAAATGAAGTCCTTCACGTCTTATATGAATGAGAAAACTGAACCGAAAATTATCATTATTCTCTATGACCAATCTTCATACCTATAGACATTAATTTTTGAATTTCCAAAATAAGAAATAATTTGGAAATACAGGTTTTATGTAACTATGTGTACCAAATTTCTGGTTGAACTAGTTGTTGCCCTAGTGCAACAACGTATTCAACAGTCTTCAACTCTTCGTCAATTCCCGCGTCGCAGAAGAATTTATTGAGGAATATAGGTAATTAGGGTAAAGTAGGTATATTACGACACATAATAAACTGGCCTACTAGAAAAACTATGAACAGTCTTGAATCCTAGCAGGAGGTTATCGAAATTCCCCTGTTAATTCTCTGAATCAGAGAAAAACTTAACATTGCAAATTCATTTGGGAAGAGACTGTAGGCATTAGCATATAACTAGTAAGTTAACTGGCTTCCAGCAAAATTTTTATTGAAGAACCAGACTTGGATATGCAATTGCAAAACATATCTGTAGTGGTATTAACAGTCTGTATTTGTTAAGAAATTAAATATTGGTACTTGAGACTAAAGTTCAAGTTACACGATATGTCTAGTGTTCCTTAGATGAAGCCAGTACAAGCTCGGGTCACAAATTCCCGGCTAAAATAGCTAACTAGTTGCCCTAGCTAAAAATTCATAGATTGTCTTCAATCATAGTAGTGAATATCGGAATCCCCTCTCAAATTGTTCTGAAACAGAAAATTTTCATAATGCGAGTTTATATGGAAGGAGACTCAATAGGCATATAGCCTGTAGCTAGTTAGTAGTCACCATGAATTTGAGACGAAATTTTTATAAAGAGTTAAAAAATTATACGCAATATAGCGTAGCGTATATTTGATATTTCCAGTGAAAGCACGGTCTCAAAATACCGGCTTCAAACTAACTAACTAGATTTACCTTAGTCACAAAATTTAGGGTTTCTCTTCAAAATTCCCCTGTCTATATTATATCTCTGAATCAGAGAAAATTTCACGATGTGAAATTATTGTTAAGAGACTATAGGCATATAACCTATAACTAGTTAGTAGTTAACTGGATTATTATTATTAATTGTATCCATAAATTCATGGTGCTTCTTGAATGGAATACAAAGCACTAGTAGCAATATCAATCTTTAAGTAGCTACCAATTATAAGCTAGATAGGGTAAAGCAGGTAAATTGCGGTACACTAATTAACTGTGTCCTCTAACCACAGAAATATCATAGCTTCAAACAATAATAAAATATAGAATGCATTCCGCTACTTCAGATATCTGAACAAATTTCAATAAAAATTCGAATCAAAAAGTTTTAGAAAAGTTCTTGCAAAGACTGCAATTTACCTGTGGGACCCTAGGCAATGATTACAAACAAGTATTATTTACAATTTACGCCACTTTGTACCCGTTAAAATTTTTTATTTTGAGTATTATTGCACATATGTAAAGTTACCATATAATATAATAAAGAAGTTCAAGAAAGTTATAGTATTATACGATATATAGTGTATATTTGTTCAATCCAGTAAAGCACGGTCACGAATTTCCGGCTTGAACTAGCTAACTAGTACCCTAGTCACGAATTCTTAGGGTTTTAGTCATCAAACCTAGCAGGGGGTTATCGAAATTCCCCTGTCTATAATTTTTCTCTTAGTAGAGAAGAATTTCACTGAGTGAAATTTGGAAAGAGACTCTATTGGCATAGCTAAGCCTATAGCTAGTTAGTAGTAAACTGGTAGTCACCAATTTGTGACGAAAATTTTAAGAGTTAAATAGTTACTAGATATAGGGTCAAGCAGGTAAATTGCGGCACGCTAACTAACTGCGGCCTCTAACAAAAGAAACATCATGGTTTCAAAACACACGTTAAAAAATAATATTAATAAATTATATCATTCACCGCGCCTCTTTTGATATCAATGCAACATTTCAATGTAATTTGGGAGCCGCAATTTACCTATGTGACCCTATCATATTTTTGAGATATCCAGTTTAAGCACGGTCACGAATTTCCGGCTTTATCTATTCTAACTAGTAACTCTAGTCACGAATTCTTAGAGTTTTAGTCATCAATCCTAGCAGGGGGTTATCGAAATTCCCCTGTCTATAATTTTTCTCTTAGTAGAGAAGAATTTCACAATGTGAAATTTGGAAAGAGACTCTATAGGCATAGCTAAGCCTATAGCTAGTTAGTAGTTAACTGGTTAGTAGTCACCGTAAATTTGGGACGAAAATATTAAGTGAGTTAGTTATACACGATATAGCGTATATTTGCAGTGTAAGCACGGTCTCGAAATACCGGCTTCGAACTAACTAACTAGATTTACCCTAGTCACGAATTTCTAGGGTTTGTCTTCGGTCCAGCAGGGGGTTATCGAAATTCCCCTGTCTGTGAAATTATTGGAAAGAGACTATAGGCATACAACCTATAACTAGTTAGTAGTTAACTGGCTCACTTAAAAACTATCAGCAAGGCCTGTTTTCAAGTACCACGCAAGATAGGTAATTTTTTAAAAATCATAATAACGAGCAAAAGTGGCTAAAATTGTATATCCTATAGAACTAATAGTAAAGCTATAATAAAATCACTTATCTGTATACGAGAACATCTAGGCTTGAATGAAAATCGAATTCAATCGATCACAAACACTGTGCACGCACAACTAGACTTTTTAAGCCTAGGAGAGCAGGAAAAAACACACACATGTTAACGCGCCGAATGCAAATGGCGAACTAAATGCTTAAGTTAACGGCCGATGCAGGTGGACATCTCATAAGTTGGCACCTCTGGAACACTCCAGAATGAACAAGAATGGCGATAAGTAATTGTATTATTTTCCAGTAAATTCGTTTGGAATAATATTGAACTTGCTATGCCTTCTAGTACCATTTGATTTGGATGTACTACATGTTGTACATTCTGAAACGAAATAAACTAAGTAGAGATAAAAATAATAACTATCAGAGATATATATTAAAGCACATATCCTAAATACTTAAGACTGAAAATTTAATTATCTTCAATTTAATGATTAAATCATTAATGAATATAATGATAAATAGTTAGCAAACGCTTATTTAAATGAAAAAGGATTCCTGATGTTAAATAGTGTGGTTGCAGCATTAGAGTAAAAGTAATTTTATAATCATGAATTAGAAACTGCTCAATAATCATTTTCTGAAGAAAACTTTCATCCGTTTTAATATCAATATCTTCTGTAAATATAAGCTATATCCTGAAAAGACTAAAAAAAATTCTGAATAAAATTACAAAACCTCTAATAAATAACTATTTTCATAACTTCAAGTAAGAGTTCTAACGTTTGTTTCGGAACCAAAGGCCATGCGTAAATTGTCGATGCCAAAAGAAAAGGATATACAAGGGACTAGAAAAAACGGCCAGAAAGGAACGTTGATTCATGATCATTGTCACCTTCCATCGTCAGTGAGGAAGCTAATTGGTGCAGAAAAGCTACTCCATGAATGCAGTCACTTACTAAGGAATGTGACTAAAACGAACACAAGCACCGGTAACTGCTCTAATGGATGGAAGAGGTAAATGATGTGATAATAAATGAAGCATATTGGCCAAGCTTCTTACATAAAACCCAAGACCTCGTAATTAAAGAGCATAACCTTCGCGTTATCCACCAAAATTGAATGTAACGTTATAAAAAATTATGAACATGCGTTAAAACGAAAAAAAGACTTTAACCTAAATTACAGCAGCTCGGGGCACAATGACAGACAGCTTCAGGATAGAGCAGAGCCCCTGTGTGGATAGTTATCAATTTTCCCTACAAAAATCTAGTTATATGTTTAAATACTACATAGTTCCCATATTCCGAGTGAAACTCCACCTGTGAATTATAGTTTCTTCGAAATAGTCAAAGTCAAGAGAAAAGAAATGAATAGATACAGAATAATTTTCTCCATAATCAATAAATAGCAGTACTTAAAATATTTGTTCTAGTAAATTGGTTAAAATAAAGTAATATACGAGGAGTTTTAGTACGAATTCAGTTTATTATTTCTTTATTTTAACCAGATGAGAATATGTATGAAATATTTTAAAATGAAACTTTAGTATGAAATTCTACATACAATAAAGCAATACAAAATTTTGAGAGGCAATTGGTTACCAAAGAAAAGAATGAGAATGTACTTATAAGTTTAAATTCGGTTATAAAGACTTTTTATTAGTAAAATTTACATTTGTATGTTCTTTTCTATTTTAAAACTATTTCGGTCTAAAGAAAAAATAATATTTTAGCACGTTATTTCATCTCATTCATTTCTTTATTAAATTAAATTAGTAGTCGTTTGGGTTTCAATTAGAAAAGCTAAAACGGAATATTCAATATCTATACATTCAACAAATTAATATAAAGAAATGGGAAATAGATTAATTATGGTCATGTATAGGTAGATAGAAGAAGGTCATCAACAATGTAAAAAATTTCTCAATGCAAATTTGATCAAAAATTGTTTGAAAATTTCTTCAAATGCTACTAAAATTCGACTTACAGTTGGATCATCAGCTGCAGCCTTTTTGGCTCCTGCCTTTTTTGCCATCTTGAAATATTATTCTGTTATTCCGAGTCCTGAAGACTTGTTCGTAATTTTGTCGAACAGTATGCGTGAGTCACAACGCAGTTTAGGTTTCAGTACTCGTCCGTTAACTTCATTTACAGACTACTGAAATTTGATGTCACTGGTCAAATCTAATTGATTTTTTCAGAAACAAAATAGGCTTATAAATCTGTTATTAATTTAATGATATCTTCGTAATTTGAGTCATTTAAACATAATTTTTTCGTGGTTTAAAATTTGTCCTATCAGCTAGTAATTGATCAACAGATACATGAAAAGAAGAAGGTCTCGTAGAAGAGGGGACAGTGAAAGTACACCTTATGCACTAGGTCGACTACTCTGCTACCACATGTAATCGTGTCGTGACTGTCGACCCAGCGCATGAATAGACACCCATGAATAAGAGACTTACACAGTCAGTCTGCTTTCCCATGGATATGCCAAGGCAGAAGGAAGTGGAAATACAGAAGAAACCTGAAGAAAAATGGTACCATACGCTAAACAAAAACTGAAAACCTATAATAGAACAAAATGAAGGGTGGGATCGGCAATAATGTTTTAAAACCCCTAGCCTCATATACATTTGAGACATATGAAAGCCCAACTACATGAACACTTTTCAGCAAAAAAAATTGATTACAGAATTTGGTAAGTTCATCCCATTTAATAATAAAATAGGGGTTATAAGTCGCTACTGAACCAATGGCCATAATTACTGATGGCCAAAGAAAACTACAAGGGACTGGAAGAAGTCATAAATAAAAATTACTCAAATAAGTTACACTTTTGGTAGTGTGAATAGTTGGGCGTTGGTCACAGCGCTGAAGTACTACAAGTGTGACCAAAGAGTGATATATGTGGTGGTCAATTTGTATAGGGGTGATGGAACGGAGATTTGGAGAGAAGGCATAGAGATTGGTGAGACGGACATAGGAAGGGGCATCAGGCAAGGCTGCACTGGTTCTCCGCAACTTTTCTTCATGGTTGTAGGGATGCTGATTGAGAGGATTGTTAGGGGAGGGTTGGGATGCAGAGTGAGAGGAATGTACATATATCCCAGTGTTGTTCTACGAGGATTATGCGTTGTTGATGGCGGGTAGTGTGGGTGAGGCTGGGGAGATGGTGAGGAAGTTGGCTTAGGTTGCGGAGGAATTTGGAATGAGAATTAACAGAAGAAGACGGTAAGCATGGGTTTGATGGGGAGAAACCTGATGATGGAATGGTGGTGGGAGTGGAGATGGTGGACAGGATGAGGTACCTGGGAGTGGAAATGGTGGCCAAGCGCAATTGTTTTAGAGAGAATAGGGAAAGGAAGTTGAAGCTAGCAGAGAGAATGAATAACCTAACATTTTCAGTGGTGTCCAGGGCATGCGAGAGGATGACAATAGGGAAGGTGTTTTGGAAGAGTGTGGTTTTGCCGGAAGTTTTGAGTGGACGAGACGTGATGGTGTGGAGGAAGGGAGAGAAAGAGATTGCAGTGGATGGAAAATGGATTCTGGAAGAAAATTCAAGGAGCACCTGGATTTGCCGCTTCGGCAGCTTTACAGGGAGAGGTAGGGTGCTCTGGAGTGACTCCTAGGGACATGAAAGGGAAGATTTTGTTTGTGAAGCATATGATGGAGGGTGAGATTGGGTTACTGAGGAAGATAGTTGTTGCTGGGTATGTGAGGGGAGGAAATGGTGGATGGTTTAGGGTAGTCTGTGGTGGGTACATGGATGAGGTGGGACATGACAGGGGCAGCAGGTGAGAGATATATCTAGGGATCAAATTGTGGAAAGGATAAGTGGACGAGAACATGGAAGATGGCGAGAGGAGATGAGAGAGAAGCATACTTTGAGGTATTACTATGAGATGAAGGAGAGGATAGGAGGTGAGAGTTGCTATAATCATGGGTGGGGATCGGTGTTGTTGTTCAGAGCAAGGGCGTACTATCTGAGGTTTAATTGGAGTAGGAGGTTTGTTGGTGGTGAGACAGCCTGTGGCGTGTGTGAGTTGGGGGAGGAGACGTTGGAACATTTTTTGGTTGAGTGCGAGGATCTGAGATACTTGAGTGAGATGTGGGGTGCAGAGTGTTGAGCAGGTTTTGAGTTTTGGGGGAGAAAGGAGATGGGATGAAGGCCTACTTGGAGGAGGCCTAGGCGGTGAGAGATAGGTCACAGAGTAGTGGAATATAGGTGTGAACTGAGCTATAGAAACTATCACTTACTTTCAAGTTTTTTAACAAAATGACTAAATGACTAAAACCTTCCCTCGATATCAATCATACAAGAATTTGCATTAAATATTTAATACTAGAACAAACACGCACTCTAATCTAGGTACTAGGTACTCAGGTAGAACTATTATAAACGATCAAAGTGACCTTATTTACTATTGTACGAACTATGTTTATTTATTTGGTCATTTTCTGTATATTTGTATTTTTTTATTAAATATAGGTAACCAAACTATTATCCGTATAATTATTGTTATATAATCATTAGTTAACAATTGTAGGTAACCAAGATATTTGAACTACCAGCTGTCAAGATGTTTTTTTCATCAGTGAGATGAAAAACGCAAAATTCAAGCCTCTACGAGTCTACAACTAAGAATTAATTAGGATACGTTAGTTTGCATAATAAAAAAAGGCCAAAACACCCTCTTCACCCCACCTAAGTTATCAAGAAATAAAATAGCCATTTCCCAGCTATTGAATTCACTCCTGGAAAATAATCTCATTATATATATGTTTATTTTAGCATTCTGAATCTATAAGGACATCTCCAATTTCTCTCCATAGTAAAATTGTTAGATGTATCACCTAGCCCGGTCAAAAAATGTAACCTCTTTGAATTGAAATATTGGTATTTCTACAGTGTTTTGGGATAAGAGAAATACTATTCTGGATTAATGATTAATGAGTACAATTAATATGGAATATAGCAGAAATAGCATTTGCATTTTAATCTCAAATAATTAAGTGCAGCCGTTTTTCAGGGGAAAATATTGTTTCTATAAACTCCATCAATACATTTTAAATTACAATTAGAAGAATAAAGTAATTTCATTATAACCTGTTTATAGAAGTTCAGAAGTCAAAACTTTTCTCGACACATCGCAAATAGAAATAATTTCTTTGATAACTTTTTTTTTGAGTTTGGACATCAGTGAGGATATGTATAAAAATCATTTGATGAGAAAATTTTTTTAATTTATAAAAAAAAATGAAGAGGACACATGTGGCCAGTTGGTCCCATGGGACTACTATATGAAAGGAGACACGAGTGTCCCACCTGGTCGCCTAAGTGTTAAGTCCAGCGTTCACCGCAGGGGGCGCTGGGAATTGTTGTATACAATCCTGATCAAATATTATCAATTAAAAATTTCAATTATTTGAAATTAATTAGTATAAAAGTATAATAACTAGGTAGTCTAGTCAGTAGTGTGGTAGCTAGGAGGCTAGGCTTTATGTTTTTAAGTTTAAAAGTTGTAGTTTAACGATCGCGTGCGTATGTGCGTCATTGTTTGGCTCAATCTTTTGTTTACAATTGACATTTGTAAGTTCAGGGTTGATCAGTAGGTGGCGCTGCATTTGCGAATCAATCAATCAAATTTTTTTAAATAAGCATTTAAAAAATAAAATAACAACATTTTATTCTATTATTAATGTCCCTTTATCGATTTATCAACAAGAGAGAAAAGTTTGTCCAAAGGTTTACCACACCTTTAAATTTGTTACAGTTTTCTGTAACAACATTTTAAAAAACTTCAAAGGTCCTCTCCACTCTTAAAGGTCCCCTCCAAGCAATTTTTTTTATTGCTTGAATCAACGAGGCTAATGTTTCTTATCATTTTACTGCAAACCCCATAAAATTTGATAGCATATTTTTAATTTTATATGCTTTTAAAAATTTTTATTATCCAAACTCTACAAAACCTACCTACTTTACTTCCGACTTTCTAATTTTCAGTCTGAAGAAGAAGAATGTACACCATTTGTTTTGATTGTTAACTAGGTATTTGGTTTAATAATTCTATTTATTATTAGTTTAAAGGTTCAAATTTGGTTAAACTTATTATAGAAACGTTTATATACTATTAGAAACAATTAGTGTCTTAAATATGAAGGCCAAAAACACATTGTTAGTTTAAAAATCTATAATTGAAATCAAAACAAAGAGTGTACAATCTTCTTTCTCAGCGTCAGGTTGGAGATTCGCTCGTTGTTGCTCACAGAGTATTAAAAAACTTTAAAAGCAAATAATAACATATAGACAGAACCGAATTGTGTGCAGTTTGCGGAATAATGATCGTAGACCTTAGTTCTTTAATATTATACAATAAACTCATTTTTTTCCCGGAGCCTGGAGAGGACCTTTAATTTAAAAAATCTGGAATTGCCTTGTCCAAAAATCTGGAATTATCTGGAACAAAGAATTGCCTTGTTCTTCTATTGAATCTTAGAAATAGTGAAAGTGGATTGTGAATATTTCTTATATAATTAAATATGAGCAGAATACTTGATCTGTTTAATTTTGTTAATTGTTATATCTTATGTAGCATTAGATCATCAAATTTAAAAGCAATTCCAATTTTTTTCAATTAAAGGGGGGGTGCGTCTAATTTTCATATCAAATATTTTTTCATAATATCATAAATAAACAATGATTAGTTACGGATATGAAATGTTTCATCTCAAATCACTGTATTTTCAGATAAAATAGGGTTTTTATTAGTTAACATAAGCTTATGCGATCATCTCATAGATGGCGCTGTTTACATTATTTCCAGAACGTTCCAGAACAATTTTCATGAACGTTTATAGAATGTCTGATTATCTTCCCAAATTAGCTATAAATAAATAAATTTATGATTTATATACAATATACTAACAAATAAAGTATTTTTAGAGTTATAATTAATAATATCACTCACAGATATACTACAGTGTTTTGCACAACGTTTGTGAAATCACAGCAAGATGGCGTCAATGACTCGAGCAAAGCTTATGCTATTTGTCACTAGATGGCGCTTTTTCAAAATATTTTAAATTTTCTTTTCTTTAATAAGTATTATTTAGATGAACAGAGTATGTAATCATACATAATTAAATGTGCTTATTCCATTAAAACACATATTAAAAAATGTTTGATTTTACCCGCACCCTCCCTTTAAGAGTGGAGAGGACCTTTAAAATATTTTCAAATGTTGTTACAGAAAACTTTAACAAATTTAAAGGTGTGGTAAACCTTTGGACAAACTTTTTCTCTCTTGTTGATGAATCGATAAAAGGACATTCATAATAGAATAAAATGTTTATTCTTATTTTTTAAATGCCTATTTAAAAAAAAATTAATTTGCAAATGCAGCGCCACCTACTGATCAACCCTGAACTTACTAATGTCCATTGTAAACAAAAGATTGAGCAAAACAATGACGCAATTATTTCTATTTGCGATGTGTCGAGAAAAATTTTGACTTCTGAACTTCTATAAACAGGTTATAATGAAATTATTTTATTCTTCTCATTGTAAATTAAAATGTATTGATGGAGTTTATGAATACAATTTTTTTCACCTAAAAACGTCTGCACTTAAAGGTACCCTCCAAGCAAATATTTTTATTGCCTTATTCAACGAGGCTAATGTTTTTTTACCATTTTGCTGTAAACCGCATCGAATTTGGTAGCATATTTTTAATTTTATATGATTTAAAAGTTTTTTATAATCAAAACTCTACAAAACCTATTTTACTTCCGACTTACTAATTTAAAAAAATTTCAGCCTGAATAAAAAGAATGTACACCATTTGTTCTGATTGTCAACTAGGTATTAGGTTTAATAAATTCATTTAATATTCGTGTAAAGTATAAAATTGAAGGAACTTATAATTCAAACGTTTATATACTTTATGAAACAATTAATATCTAAAATAATGGCCGAAAAAGCATGGTTTGTTTAGAAAATTCAAATTTGTTATCAAAACATAGAGTGTACAATCTTCTTCTTGAGCATCAGATTAGTGATTCGCTCAATATAGTTGCTCACAGAGTACTAAAAAACTTTAAAAACAAATTATGAAATATATACTGAACCGAATTGTATGCAGTTTGCAGAATAATGATCGTAGACCTTAGTTCTATAATATTAAGTTATAATCTCATATTTCTCCCGTAGCCTGGAGAGGACCTTTAATTATTTGAGATTAAAATACACATGCTATTTCTGCTATATTCCATATTAATTGTACTCATTAATCATTAATCCAGAATAGTATTTCTCTTATCCCAAAACACTGTGGATATACCAATATTTCAATTCAAAGAGGTTAAGCGAAAATACATTTTTTGACCTGGCTAGGTGATACCTCTTACAATTTTGGTATGAAAAGAAATTGGAGATGTCCCTATAGATTTAAAATGTTAAAATAAACTTAAATATAGTGAGATTATTTTTCAAGGAGAGAATTCAATACTTGGGGAAATGGCTATTTTATTTCTTGATAACTTAGGTGGGGGTGTAGAGGGTTTTTGTCCTATTTTATTATGCAAACGAACGTATGCTAATTAATTCTTAGTTGTGGACTCGTAGAGGCTTGAATTTTGCGTTTGTCATCTCGCTGATGAAAAAAACATCTTGACAGCTGGTAGTTCAAATATCTTTGTTACCTACAATTGTTAACTGATGATTATATAACAATAATTATACGGATTATAGTTTGGTTACCTATATTTAATAAAAAAAACTTCTAAACAGAAAATGACAAAGTAAATAAACATAGTTCGTACAATAGCAATTTATGTCACTTTGATTGTTTATAACAGGTCTACCTGAGTACCTAGATTGCTCAATACTCTCCACCCCATATCTCACTCAAGTATATCCGACCCTCACACTCAACCAAAAAATGCTTCAACGTCTCCTCCCCTAACTCGCACACACCACAAGCTGTCTCACCTCCAACAAGCCTCCTCTTCCAATTCATCCTCAGACAGTACGCCCTTGCTCTGAACAGCAACACCTATCCCCACCCATTATCATAGTAACTCTCATCTCCTATTCTCTCTTTCATCTCATAGTAATACCTCAAAGTATGCTTCTCTCTCGCCCCCTCTCGCCATATTCCATGTTCCTATTCACTTATCCTTTCCACAATTTAATCCCTGGACATGAGTCTCACCTGCTGCCTGTCAAGTCCCACCTCATCCATGATCCCACTGACTACCCTAAACCATCAACCATTTTCTCCACTCGCATCCCCAGCATCAACTATTTTCCTCAGTAACCCATTCTCACCCTCCATCATTCGCTTCATAAACAAAATCTTCCCTTTCATGTCCCTAGGAGTCACTCCAGAGCACCCTACCTCTCCCTGTAAAGCTGCCGAAGCGGCATATCCAGGTGCTTCCAGAATTTTCTTCCTGACTCCATTTTCAACCCACTGCAATCTCTTTCCTTTCCTCCACACCATCACATCTCTTCCGCTCAAAACTCCCGGCATAACCACACTCTTCCAAAACACCTTCCCTATTGTCATCCTCTCCCATGCCCAGGGCACCACTGAAAATTTAAGGTTGCTCATTCTCTCCGCCAGCATCAACTTCCTTTCCCTATTCTCTAAAACAATCTCGCTTGGCCACCACTGCCACTCCCAGGTATCTCATCCTGTCCATCACCTACTCTCCCACCACGATTCCATCATCAGGTTTCTCCCCATTAAACCCCATGCATACCGTCTTCCTTTTGTTAATTCTCATTCCAAATCCCTCCGCCATCTCAGCCAACCTCATCACCATCTCCCCAGCCTCACCCACACTACCTGCCATAAACAACCCATCATCTGCGCAGAACAACACTTGTATATACATTCCTTTCACTCTGCACCCCGACCTTTCCCTAACAATCCTCTCAATCAGCATCCCTACAACCATAAAGAAAAGTTGCGGGAACCCAGTGTGGCCTTGCCTGATGCCCCTTCCTATGTCCGTCTCACTAATATTTCTGCCTTCTCTCCAAATCTCCGTCCCATCACCCCTATACAAATTGACCACCACATATATCACTCTTTGGTCACACTTGTAGTACTTCAGCGCTGTGACCAACGCCCAACTATTCACACTACCAAAAGTGTAACTTTTTTGAGTCATTTTTATTTATGACTTCTTCTTCAAGTCCCTTGTAGTTTTCTTTGGCCATCAGTAATTTTAGCCATTGGTTTAGTAGCGACTTATAACCCCTATTTTATTATTAAATGGGATGAACTTACCAAATTCAGTAATTTTTTTTTTTGCTGAAAAGTGTTTATGTAGTTGGGATTTCATATGTCTCAAATGTATATGAGGCTAGGGGTTTTAAAACATTATTGCCGATCCCACCCTCTTTGTTTAGACTCTTATACGCTACAACTAGCTATAGGTCTTCATATTGTTCTATTATAGGTTTTCGGTCTTTGTTTAGCGTGGCGTCCTTTTTCTTCAGGTTTCTTCTTTTCCTTTCCTCTTCCTTCTGCCTTGGCATATCCATGGGAAAGCAGACTGACTGTGTAAGTCTCTTATTCATGGGTGTCTATTCATGCGCTGGGTCGACAGTCTCGACATGATTACATGTGGTAGCAGAGTAGTCGACCTAGTGCATAAGGTGTACTTTCACTGTTCCCTCTTCTAAGAGACCTTCTTCTTTTCATGTATCTGTTGATCAATTGGTAGCTAATAGGAAAAATTTTAAACCACGAAAAAATTATCTTTAAATGACCCAAATCACGAAGATATCATTAAATTAATAACAGATTTATAAGCCTAATTTGTTTCTGAATAAATCAATTAGATTTGACCAGTGACATCAAATTTCAGCAGTCTGTAAATGAAGTTAACGGACGGGTACTAAAACCCAAACTGCGTTGTGACTCACGCATACTGTCTTCAGGACTCGGAATAACAAAATAATATTTCAAGATGGCAAAAAAGGCAGGAGCCAAAAAGGCTGGAGTTGATAATCCAACTGTAAGTCTAATTTAAGTAGCATTTGAAGAAATTTTTAAACTATTTTTGATCAAATTTGCAATAAGAAATTTTTCAAATTGTTGATGACCTTCTATCTACCTATACATGACTATAATTAATCTATTTCCCATTTCTTTATATTAATTTATTGAATGTATAGCTATTGAATATTCCGTTTTAGCTTTTCTAATTGAAACCCAAACGACTAATAATTTAATTTAATAAAATATGATGGAGATAAAATAACGTGCTAAAATAGTATACTTTAAGTCTTTATAACCGAATTTAAAAACTTTAAATTTTGTATTGCTTTATTGTAGAATTTCATACTAAAGTTTCATTATAAAATATTTTATACTTATTCTCATCTGGTTAAAATAAAGAAATAATAAACTGAATTTGTACTAAAACTCCTCATATATTACTTTATTTAACCATTTTACTAGAACAAATATTTTAAGTACTGCTATTTATTGATTATGGAGAAAATTATTCTCTATCTATTCATTTCTTTTATATTGACTTTGACTAGTTCGAAGAAACTATAATTCACAGGTGGAGTTTCACTCGGAATATTGGTATGTAGTATTTCAACATACAACTAGATTTTAACAGGGAAAATTGATAACTATCCACACAGGGGCTCTGGTCTATCCTGAAGCTGTCAGTCATTGTGCCAGGAGCTGCTGTAATTTAGATTAATTTTTTTTTCGTTTTAACGCATTTTCATCATTTTTCATAACGTTACATGCAGTTTTGGTTGATAACGCGAAGGTTATGCTCTTTAACTAAGAGGTCTTAGATTTTATGTTAGCTTGGCTCACATGCTTCATTTATTATCACATCATATACCTCTTCCATCCATTAGAGCAGTTACCGGTGCTTGTGTTAGTTTTAGTCACATTCCTTAATAAGTGACTGCATTCATGAAGGAGGTTTTCTGCACCAATTAGCTTCTTCACTGACGATGGAAGGTGACAATGATCATGGATCAACTTTCCTATCTGGCCGCTTTGTTGTAATTTGGATTATGGATTGTCTTTTTTCATTTTTACCATGTTTATCATTTTTTTAACGCTACTTGCAGTTTTAGAGGATAGCGCTAGGGTTATGCTCTTCAACTACGAGGTATTAGATTTTTGTGTTAGGTAGGCTCGTAGTCTTCATTTACTATCACCTCTTCATTTTCCTCTTCCATCCGTGAGTGCAGCCACCGGTGCTTGTGTCACGTTTCGTCACATTCCTTGGTAAGTGACTGTATTCACGGAGTACCTTTTCTGCATCCGTGAGGATTGTCACCGACGGTGGCAAGTGACTTTGTTCATGGAGCCACTTTCCTCTCTGACTGCTTCTTCCAGTCCCTTGTATTTAAATTTCCTTTTGACGTCAGCGATATGGCCTTTGGTTCCGAAGCAGACGTTAAACCCCCTAATAAATCATCTGGCCGCTTTTTAAAGTCCCTTGTATATCTTTTTCTTTTGGCATCGACAATTTATGCATGGCCTTTGGTTCCGAAACAGACGTTAGAATTCTTACTTAAAGTTATGAAAATAGTTATTTATTAGAGGTTTTGTAATTTTGTTCAGAAATTTTTAGTCTTTTCAGGATATAGCTTATACACAGAAGATATTGATATTAAAACGGATGAAAGTTCTTCTTCAGAATATGATTATTGAGTAGTTTCTAATTCATGATTATAAAATTACTTTTACTCTAATGCTGCAACCACACTATTTAACATCTAGGAATCCTTTTTCATTTAAATAAGCGCTTGCTTTATTTATCATTATATTCATTAATGATTTAATCATTAAATTGAAGTTAGTTAAATTTTCAGTCTTAAAGTATTTAGGATATGTGCTCTAAAATAGCTGATATATATTATTTTTATCTCTACTTGTTTTTTATTTCGTTTCAGAATGTTCATCAACATGTACCTCAAAGTCTAATGGCACTAGAAGACTCAGCAAGTTCAATATTATCCCAAACGAATGTACTGAAGAATCTTACAATTCTCCTTCAAAACAAAACCCCTTCACAGGAAAACCAATTAAATATTCTGGAAGCTAATATAGCTGATTTGAAAAATATGAAACAACTACTACAACTCCAAACAAATCTTTTACAAATGAAGGGATTAGAACTTGGAAATGTAATAGAAACCAGGACCACTGTAATAGGAATTATAACCAATGTACTACAAATCCTAACCAATCTACAAGAAACTCCTACTAATCTATTAGATTATATTGAATATCTAGAAGGATATTTTGTACATTTAACCACTCATATAAGTATTTTCAACCATCTGTCTAATATCCACTAGATTCTTTTATTCATCAACAAGATAATTTTCTATACACAAATTTGTGGTAAATCTGCCAGAATATATAGAAGAACTCCAAAAATATTCCACAAGTCTACAAGAAATCTTTCTCCATTTATACCTTTCAAAATCCAGAATATTTTGAGACTCTAAAATTGTATATTTTGAATCTACTAATAATTCCAACGAAGAAACCCCGAGCCGTTACAAATTTACCTGAAGATACTCTAAATAAATCTGGAACCACTATGAAGTCAATTATAATCCTCTATACTAATGTACCGGAAAACCTAGTTATAAACTCTACAAATTCTGAGATTTTGTTAATAATACAGAAAATCAGTTTTCGTTGATCTTTGTGACATGAATATTATTAAAGTGGATTTTAATGAAATAAAAATAAGTTTTAATATTTGTCGTAATATTTAATTGAATGTTATACAAATAAATTATGACTGGGTAATTTCTTATCTTTACATTACTCTAATTGCAATATTTTAAATTTTTAATTAAATTATAGACAAATTGATTTTCATTCAATAAATACTTAATAATTCTAATTTGTCCAAATTTACCCTTCACTAGAGATAGTTCCCAACTATTTGGTTCGCCCCCAGGGGCTCTATCCTGAAACTGTCTGAGGTGAATGGAAGAGAAGGGTGGTGGCGTCCTTTGGGCCCCGAACTGTTGTAATTTGGATTATGGATTGTATTTTTTCATTTTTACCATGTTAATCATTTTTTTAACGCTACTTGCAGTTTTGGAGGACAGCGCTAGGGTTATGCTCCTCAACTACGACGTCTTTGTTTTTTGTGTTAGGTACTATCACCTATTCATTTTCCTTTTCCATCCGTGAGTGCAGCCACCGGTGCTTGTGTTCCTTTTCGTCACAATTCTTGGTAAGTGACTGCATTCACCGAGTAGCTTTACTGCATCCATGAGCATTGTCACCGACGGTGGTAAGTGACTTTGTTCATAGAGCCACTTCTTCAAGTCCGTTGTATTTAATTTCCTATTGACGTCAGCGATATGGCCTTTGGTTCCGAAACAGACGTTAAACCTTACTAAATTAATTAATTACTTATCGCTAGGGTTGTGACAATTTTCTTTTAGCATAAAAACATAATCTCGAGCATATTTTAAATAAAGCATATTCTTTTATTAAAAACATAATCTTTTTATTGAAAATTTATTCTTTTTATTAAACAGTAATAAAACCTATTCTTTTCAACAATATATAAAAAAAATGATCATGACACTAATATTTTCTTCAAAGTTCGGAGATATGCTATATAACTAAAGAATATATATTTACAAGAAAAAAACAATGGGAAGTAAGTATATAGGAATTTTAGAAGACCGTCGCCAAACAATACATACCAAAATTATTGGAACATACAAGCCGAATTAAGGTTAATACCTGAAAAACCTGTTCAGGGTTAGATATTGAAAAGTTTCATAAATCAATATTAGAAAATGCATTTTTATTTTATCCTAGCAAATTTCAACGTTTCTTAGTTTAAATTTAAAATCTAACCGTTTTCATAAACCCGATATTACTGTGACTGAACTAATTGGTCAGACGATATACAGATTGAATCCATGTGCCAGATGATTCAAGTTAAAAAAACTTAATTAAACTCTTCAAAGATTTCCATTGCACCGAAACAAGAGATTAGCATCAAAATGTGATTTAAGGGGTTAATTGCATATCTAATTGCAGCACTTTTAATGAATTAAGCATAAAAGGCATAAAAAACATAATTGAGCATAATAAGAATATAAAGCATATTTTAAAGGAATATAAAGCATATTTCAGAGCATAAAAGAATATTTAGAGCATATGAGAATATATTTCGTGAAAACATAAAGCATATTTCAAAGAGAATATTGTCACAACCCTATATAGTAATCACTAATCAGTACATATTATCCAAAAATGAAGGACATTCAATCATCAGAGACATAAATTCAATTCTGACAGGATAATCTGCACAAGTCAATCTACATGAAATCTTAAAATAACTTGGCCCATCAAATATGGCGAGTCTTCTATACGCACCTATTGTTTCATATGATGTAGAGGGGATATTTTCTCTGTACAAGAATATTTTAGCTATACAGAAACCATTTTGTCGGAACAGGTCAAAACGGCGGCGAAGGTATGCGCTCTACAGAGTGCACGTAATCTAGTTACTGATCTTTTAGGTTTTCAAAACTAAAATTTTCTTGTACTGAGAAA
Source organism: Caprella mutica (assembly GCA_947561585.1). Classification (NCBI taxonomy): domain Eukaryota; kingdom Metazoa; phylum Arthropoda; class Malacostraca; order Amphipoda; family Caprellidae; genus Caprella; species Caprella mutica. The sequence continues at coordinate 20,976 of CANNZV010003328.1, forward strand.
ATATCCCCTCTACATCATATGAAACTAGAGGTGCGTATAGAAGACTCGCCATATTTGATGGGCCAAGTTATTTTAAGATTTCATGTAGATTGACTTGTGCAGATTATCCTGTCAGAATTGAATTTATGTCTGATGATTGAATATCCTTCATTTTTGGATAATATGTACTGATTAGTGATTACTAATATAACCTTTACGTAATATCTCTATCATAAATATTCATGAGAAAATTATAATTTTTTTATCATTGAGATTACTTTAGAAATTGACCTGCCTCGCGCCTCAAATTGCTCTATTGTTAATGGAATTACGGAGAATGTTGAATATATGAACACGAGACTTAATTTCATTATTTCTATTCTCTGTACAAGTTGACATTCTCACTCTGATAATTATCTGGAATATTAAAAAGCAGAGTTCAACCAAGTTACCCACCTCGTTATAACCTAGCCTATGATAATTTAAATTTCTTAAGTAGAATAAAAATCTAGCTCTTTTTCATTTGCCTGATACTATTCATTAATATATGTAGAAGTTTATCATTTGAATATCAAAAATCAACTTATTTTACTAATCATTTTCTATTTGCATATTATTTTTTCTAATGTGCATCTAATTTGCATATGCACTTTGTATTTGCATATGCATTTCAAGATTTGCATATGCATTTCAAGATTTGCATATGCGTTTTTTATATGCATATGCATTATTTCACCAATATGCAAGATATGCAAAGTCACAACCCAAGTTATAACTACCCAGCAAACATGAATGTATCTATTCGATGTCTAAACGACTCTGTATAACCTCTCTGCCGACATCGAATACCAGTAACAAATTAGACATGGTGACATCAAGTAGACATCAATCCGATATCCGTTTGCACCGCTAAACCGCATCATATCAAGTATATTTGGCATCGAAGCGATACCGTTATAACAGCGTTGAATAGAAAGATAAATTACGACATCCAACATACATAGGGATTCTGCATCGAACAGACGCCTAATTATATATCTAATATGCTTCGAAACGATATCCACTTTCATCCAATAAATAAATAAATTAAAATTGAAAATTCTGATTTCATTGATATAACGTACTGTACGTTTAGATGCATATCAATTAGACTTATGTTACATAATGTTATATATAATTTAAATGGGAAGAAATGAAGTGATGTGTCCCGGTATCGTTCGTGGGTCTATACGTCTTCGTGCCAGCAGCTCTGCCACTTTGCCACCGTGGATGCATTTTACTATAAAAATTTTTTGATATTAACCGACCTGGAGATACTTAAAGAAATTTTAAAGTGAATAGAACAATACAGGCAAGCACCGCTTTTATAACCAAAATCATAACTTATTCTTATTATAATTAGTAATGAGTTGGTCATATTTTTATATAATTGTAACTCCTTAAAAATTTCGTTCTCTATGAGTTCAAATTAAAGAAAATGTTTTGAGGCCACGACTTAGAATATAGATGAAAGCTCTGTGATGAAAGTTTAAAGTAATGAATGCATTAATTAAAATTTGACCATATACTAACTCTCACTCAGTAAATAAAGGTCATAATAGTTGAGTAATTAGTTTGACATTTTGACTTATATAATTGTGTTATATAAAACAGAAATTTTGTGCTCTGTGAAATAATTTCTCCAATAGGGAATATGTTCCAAGTTATTAATAGGGTCTATATTTTCGAACACGTGATAAAGGAAAATATTATAATTATTATTTAACTACTATATTTAATTAGTAACAAAATAGCTGAAGGTATGATACCAATTGAAATAAAAGTTAAATAATTCGATTATTATATAGATTTATTGAGTCCGATTACCACTTTAAGTTTAATTATCAATAATGTGAGTCACTGAATTTTAATCGTCTTATTTGCAGCTTTCTTTCTTTACATAAAATTATTTATGTAAAGATTTATATTTCTAAACTTGTATTTTATGTACTGGTATCATGGATACCAATTTAAGTACGAATTTAATAATAATAATTATTATATTTATTTCTTACATATTCAAAAAAGTGGAATCGTCCGATAACACAGAATTTACTTTAAAATGGAACTTGTTAATTAAATAGCCCATCAACTTTTAATTATTTTCGTTTAGTAGAGGTTTAACGTCTGCTTCGGAACCGAAGGCCATGACGCTGACGTTAAAAGGAAATGAAATACGAGGGACTGGAAGAAGCAGTCAGAAAAGAAAGTGGCTCCATTGACAAAGTCACGATGCTCATGGATGCTGGAAAGCTACTCCGTGAATGCTGTCACTTACCGAGGAATGTGACAAAAATGGTCACAAGCACCCGTTGGCTGCACTCAAGGATGGAAGAGGGAAATGAAGAGGTGATAATAAATGAAGTCTACGAGCCTACCTAACACAAAATTTAAGACCTCGTACGTAATTGTTGATTATAACCTTAATTAGCGTTATCCTCTAAAACTGCATGGAGAGTAAAAAACACTAAAAACATGATAAACATAAAATAGACAATACATAATCCAAATTACAACAGTTTGGGTCACAAGGGACGCCACCCCACTTCTCTTCTATTCACCAAAGACAGCTTCAGGAACCCCTCGGGGCTTATTTACAATAAGCAGTTTAGAATAGATTCATAACAATAAATGAACTAGCCATCGAAAAATCACTTGATCGGTTATCCATTTCATTTTCACGGTACTGGAGGAACACTGTTCAACATCCGATGTTCCAATATCGCTTATTTTACGTTGATCCATTGTGCAATCGCTATAGCGTGCCAATGCCCGATCGTACCTTTACAACTGCCTTAGTCCCCTATAAGTGTATTAATTATTGGGTATAGTTTAAAGGGAACACTACGTACGTTATATAGAAAGATACAATCCAATTGAATAGAAATAATTCCTACATATCTTTACGTATTATAAAACAGGAAGATAAGAAAATGAATTTCAAAATTTGAAACGATTTTTTTAAAACTAAGTATCTGTTTTCGCACTTCTGGTCGAAGTATAAATTCAGATATCGTTTGGAAACAGACATGCCGACGTCAAGATGATGCTGTTAAAATCATGTATCGGTTTTCGTGTTTCTACTCGAAGTGTAAATTCAGATATAATTTAGAAACACACATTCCGATATCTATTATGAGTCGAAATGGTTGCTAAGTCGATACCCATCGTCAGCGCTACGAATTCGACAGCAAACGGCATCGAATCGACATTCATATGTTTGTTGGGTAGGGTTGTGACAATATTCTTTTTGAAATATGCTTTTAGGCTTTATGCTTTAGGCTTGTTAAATATGCTTTTATGCTTTATATATATGCTTTTTATGCTAAAAAAATATGCTCAAAATATGCTTTTTATGCGTTCAGGTTAGATTTATATGTTTAATGATATGCGTTCAGGTTAGCTTTATATGTTCTCATTTCTTTGAAATATGGCTAATTGTAATTGAGAGTTTTCATTGATTGTACATTTATAAAGAAGGCAGGGTAGGAAACAATGTCAAATTGAGACGGTTTATTCTGTATGAGGTCACCAAAATAATAAATGGTGAATAGTTTAAGAAAATAACTTTAACAATAAAGAAATCTAGCATTTGTTACATTTAATGATCATAGTTTTTTTCAAATTCTCGAAAATAATTCTACGTCTGTTATCTGCTATAATTTGTAGTCTTAACTTAATTCGAATTTGAAAAATAAGGTTCGTCTGGGAACAAAAAATTTGGAACCGAATCGTCCTATAGTAACGAAACGTACGATGGGGAAGTGTCATTAGACCGACAGTTACATCTTTGTTTTATTTTTTGATTAAAATAAAAAATATTAAATAAATATACATTATAGATATACCAATCTAAATAATACAATATTTACCTTTATTTTTTTAAATTATATATTCCTATCTTACTTTCCATTATTTATAATATTAGCTAATTTGTAGGATGCATTCCATCATTCGTTGTTTGTTGTATCCGCTAGTTTGTTGTACTGCACACTTCAATTTTTTTAATTAATGTCCTGGCAGGGGGGTTTGGGGGGCTTAAACCATAAAAATTAGTTTGTATTTCATCTGCAGTCACTTGGACTATTTGATTAGCTAGAAGCATATTGTGAGAATATTCTTAATTTCAAAAAATATGCTTTATTGCTAAAAAGCGTAAAGAATAATTCTTTAAGCCGAAAGAATATTGTCACAACCCTAGTTATAACCATCCCAAATTATATTTTAGTTTAGGGTTTAATGCCTGCATCGGAACAAAACGCCATATTGCTGATGTCCAGAGGAAATTAAATACAAAGTACTGGTATAAACAGTCAAAAACAAAAGTGGCTCCACAAACAAAATCACCACCCAACGTTAGTGACATGCCTAATACATGCAGCACTTACCAAGGAATAAGACCGAAACGTGACATAAGCACCGGTAGCTACACACACGGATGGAAGAGCAAAATGAAGAGGTGATGGTAAATGAATCCAAGACATCTTTGTTGGAGGGAAACAACACTAGCGCTATCCTTTAAAACCAAGAAGAGTGTTGAAAAATTTATTAACATACCGAGAATAAATATGAATACATACCCTAAATTATTATAGTGCGGGGACCAAGGGACGACACCCCCTTCTCTTCCATTCCACAGACATGTTTAGGATAGAACCTCTGAGAGCATTCACTAAAGATAGAAAAGTTTGCAAGATGCTATAAACAATATTTGGTTGTTTTAGGAAATATTGGACATAATACCAGAAAAAATCCTTTAAAAAGTAGCTTTTTTTGAAAAGCCTGATATTAGATAACTATATTATAGGGAATATAATTATGAACAAAGAGTGTTTAAAAGTATTTATTGAATTGAAATAGAGTAGTCAATAAATTTTTTGTATTTAGAGGATTAAAATTCATATAAATTTAAGATTTGTAATAAATAACCCAAGTCAGGATGCTTTATTTATAAAACATTTAATTAAACATTGAAACCAATTTTAAGACAGTTATTACCTAGATTAAATTACCCTTTATTAAAATTCACTCTATTAAAATTCATGTCACTAACATAAATTTAAAAAAAATATTCTGGCGTAATAGAATGTTCTCCCGGTATATTAGTTGGGGATTCGAATTTATTTTATCTTGTTCCAGGTAGATTTGTAGTCCCTCCTAGTAAATTTATAATGGTTCCTGGTTGCTTTGTGGTAGTTGTTGTAGGTAGATAAAAAAAGGACTTTTTGATTGTAAAAATATCATTGTAGATTTATCCAGGTTTTTCGAAGATAAAGGAATTTCTGGTTGATTATTAAAGGTTCCTGGTTAATTTAAATGGTGTCTGGTTGATTTGGACAAGTTCATTTGCAAGATATTTGAGTCACAACACCGTGTCCCTGCTATAGTCACAACACAGTGTCCCGGCTATAGTCACAACACAGTGTCCCGGCTATAGTCACAACACAGTGTCCCGGCTATAGTCACAACACAGTGTCCCGGCTATAGAATCACAACACAGTGTCCCGGCTATAGAATCACAATACAGTGTCCCGGCTATAGAATCACAACACAGTGTCCCGGCTATAGAATCACAATACAGTGTCCCGGCTATATAGTCACAACACAGTGTCCCGGCTATAGAATCACAACACAGTGTCCCGGCTATAGAATCACAACACAGTGTCCCGACTATATAGTCACAACACAGTGTCCCGGCTATAGTCACAACACAGTGTCCCGGCTATAGAGTCACAACACAGTGTCCCGGCTATAGAGTCACAACACAGTGTCCCGGCTATAGAGTCACAACACAGTGTCCCAGCTATAGAGTCACAACACAGTGTCCCGGCTATAGTCACAACACAGTGTCCCAGCTATAGAGTCACAACACAGTGTCCCAGCTATAGTCACAACACAGTGTCCCAGCTATAGAGTCACAACACAGTGTCCCGGCTATAGTCACAACACAGTGTCCCAGCTATAGAGTCACAACAGTGTCCCGGCTATAGTCACAACACAGTGTCCCGGCTATAGTCACAAGAGTGTCCCAGCTATAGTCACTAGAGTGTCCCAGCTATAGTCACAAGAGTGTCCCAGCTATAGTCACTAGAGTGTCCCAGCTATAGTCACAAGAGTGTCCCAGGTATAGTCACAAATCTTAGTTTTTTTTAGGATCTTACTAATGATTAAAGAAATATTTTTTGCTAATTTAGGATATAATTAGATTGATTCACATCATATTTTGGTAGTCTTCGGAGACATTTTGGTGAATATGATTTTGTCGATTATCCAGGTAACTGGATTGTGCGTTTAATATAATCTGCTAGATTTCTACAATATTCGTCTAATTTTTTCAAAATAATCTATTGGATTCAACTTTGTTAGAATTTCTTGTAAGCCTATTAGGATTCTTATTACACTTTATAGAGGGCCATCAAGTAACTATCGTAGTTCTTTTGGCACATCCGTTGAAGTTTCTATTTCATGTGCCTGTATTTCTAGTGCCATTTTTTGGTTTTCAAGTATATGTTCATACTTTTTCAATCGCTTTATGTAATTCTTCAGTATTTTTGATCGGTTTTCAGGTCATTTTGATCGGTTTTCAGATCATTTTGATCGGTTTTCAGATCATTTTGATCGCTTTTCAGGTATTTTGATTTGTTTACCGGTGGATTTTTAAGTCTTTCCTGCAGTTGAATTGTTTGTGTATCCATAGTAAGCGATTGACTTACAAGTAGAATTGTTTTTTCTTCTATCTGAATTGCTGTTGGGGTCACTGGCATATAAGCAGAATCCGCTCGCATAATAGCCGAGGTCGCTTGCAGATTCGTTGAGGTTTCCCGTTTCCGTTTCTGAAATGGAATAATTTTATATCAAACAAAATAAGTCAAGAAACGAATTAATAACAGATACTTAGTGCATTGAGATCTCATATCCTAGAATTAAATAGTTGACAGAACAAAAATATCATTTTATTCAATTTAAATAGTAAATAAATTCTTGATTAATTTATTAAATGAAAGCCGTTTCATAGACCGTGTTAAACAGTTTGGTTGTAGCGTAAAAGGTAGTTTTTGCATGCGCACTTGTTTCAATCATTTCAGACATCTAGTTAAATACTATTCCTAGGTATTTGGTTGTTTTGCAACGAGCGATGATCGCCGAGCTCTATTTCAGTGCATTCCTATTTCTTGGCGATGATCGCAACATTTGCTGCATTCAAAACGCACATTTAGATTAAAAGTTATTTCTAAATCATGAATTGTATCTATAATAACACCACCTATAGTCCGAATTAATTGCTAATCATATCCAGATTGAAAATCTACCTACCTACATGTTGAATCACATATTACCCATTTTCTGAATAAAACCTTACCAATTAAATTATAGTAGACCGAAAAAAACTCAGTCATGCGAGTATTGAATAGATATTAATTTCCCACAAAATCAATAAACCTGTAATTTTGAAAGACCGCTTCATTCTTAATTTAATATTAATGTACTCATTAGATCTAATGTTACTGTTATGAAACTAAACCCATTTCAAATTTGGTTCTATAAGTTTATTCAGATCTCCTGTAGATAAGGCACTTCAAATATCTTTCTGTAGATTTAAGACACCCCATAAAACTCTAAGACCTCGTAGTTGGAAAGCAGAATCACCATCAAGAACTTTCATTACTATCCTCTATAGCTCCAACTAGTGTTAAAAAATAAAAACCACTCATAATCTAAACTACAACAGTTTTACCACAAGGGACGCCACCCTTTATTTTTCTTCCATTCACCACATAAAGCTTCATGATTGAAATATTGGGGCTAATTATAATGAAATAAGTATTAAATTAACAATAAATATTAGTGAAAATTTTAATATTTACAAAGCTTTAAAATATCCTCAAATACCACTTGGATCAAACTTACACGTGGATTGTTAATACTTGGTTCATTATCCATCCTGAAATATGAAATATTATTTTGATTTTCCGATTCTTGAAGACTTTTCCGTATTTATTGTATCGAACTGTATTTGCAAATCACGACGCAGTTTCCGTAACAGTTCGTTAGATACGATTATTGAACTTCTGAGATTTGATGACTTTGAATAAGACACAAATTTGATTTCAGGAATAAAACTGGTTTATAATCTGTAACGAAGTGAATTGAAAGATTCTTAATTATTCAGGATATTTTATCAAAGGACTTTATATGTATAAAATCAAATGACAAATAAATGTTAATTTTCAAGTCGATAAGGATTGTTCATCATAAATTATATTTATCAAAATTGAAAATTAGTTGACATGTTAATTTCTTATAGTTTGCCACGTAACCATCACTTAAACTTTCAACCAAAAGAACTTTAAAAAATTCAGTCGATGTCAAACACTTCATCAGAATTTCTACTAAATGAACGTTTAAAAATCTCAACAGTACCCCCATCTCTGATTTATATACATATCTAAATTGTAAGAGGTATCACCTATAGCTAGGTCAAACAGCATCTTTTGTTATACATCTTTGTATTAAATTATGGCTACCATGGTTTTGTGAGATGTGGTTAAGAAATTTGTGCAAAAGATTTTCAATGATATAATTATTAATTTCATTAACTTCATCGCCACTTAACCAATATCAAACCATTTGTGGTTGATTTACAAATTTTGCCGACCTCCTAAAAAAACTTCCGAAATCCTCTAACATTTCCCGTATCCATAGGGTGTGCTACTACGCTACCGGGTTCAGTCAGAGGTCAGCTGGGTTCAGTGTGGTCACTATTTTTAAGGACCTAAACAGTAAACAAATGCCACGCATCGTCACGTTATTGTATTTGCATAGGGAATGTGAAGTGTCTTGAGTGTATAGGTGTTTGGTTTTATGTGGTGACAATATGATGTGACGAAATTTGAGTTATTGATACGTATTACGTAGTTGGATGAGCTGTCCTGTTATGTAGTGTTTGAGTGTATGGTCCTCTGGATGTGACTTTTCTTTATGTTGTCTTCCAAAGATGTTCCAGATTGTACGCACGTATGTGCGAATGCCAGAACTAGAACAGTATAGTAGCCCTGATAACATTGCACTCACGGCCCAACGTCGGTAAACGTTGGCAAAGTAAAGGCACGATCGGGAATTGGCACCCCAGCAAACATGAATGTATCTATTAGATGTCTAAACGACTCTGTATAACTTCTCTTCCGACATCGAATACCAGTAACAAATTAGACATGGTGAAATCAATCCGATATCCGTTTGCACCACTAAACTGCATCATATGAAGTATATTTGGCATCGAAGCGATACCGTTATAACAGCGTTGGATAGAAAGATAAATTAAGACATACAACATACATAGGGATTCTGCATCGAACAGACGCCTAATTATATATCTAATATACTCCGAAACGATATCCAATTGCATCCAATAAATAAATAGATTAAAATTGAAACTCTTACTTCATTGATATAACGTACTGTACGTTTAGATGCATGTCAATTTGATTAATGTTACATTATGTTATATATAAATTAAATGGGAAGAAATGAAGTGATGTGTCCAGGTATCGATCGTGGGTCCATCCGTCCTCGTGCCAGCAGCTCTGCCACTTTGCCACCGTGGATGCTTTTTACTAAAAAAAATTTTGATATTAAACGACCCGAAGATACTTAAAAATATTTTAAAGTGAATAGAACAATACAGACAAGCACCGCTTTTATAACCTAAATCACAACTTATTCTTATTACAAATAGTAACTGAGTTGGTCAAATTTTTATATAATTGTAACTCCTTAAAAATTTCGTTCTCTATGAGTTCAAATTAAAGGAAATGTTTTGAGGCCACGGCTTAGAATACAGATGAAAGTTCAAAGTAATGAATGCAATAATTAAAATTTGACCATAGGTTAACTCTCACTCAGTTAATATATGTCATAATAGTTGAGTAATTAGTTTGATATTTAGACTTATATAATTGTGTTACATTGAACAAACAGGAATTTTGTGCCCTGTGAAATATTTTTAGCGGTAGGGTATATGTTCCAAGTTATTAATAGGGTCTATATTTTCGAACACGTGACAAAGGAAAATATAATAATCATTATTTAACTACTATTTAATTAGTAACATAATAGCTGAAGGTATGATACCAATTGAAATAAAAGTTAAATAATGATTATTATATAGATTTATTGAGTCCGATTACCACTTTAAGTTTATTATCTATAATGTGAATTACTGAATTTTAATCGTCTCATTTGCAGCTTTAGGCACTAGGTGGAAGCTCAAGTTATCGGATATGGGGTTAAGCATTTTACGTAGAAAAATTATTTATGTATTGATTTTTATTTCTAAACTTGTATTTTACGTACTGGTATCATGGATACCAATTTAAGTAAGAGTTTAATAATGATAATTATTATATTTATTTCTTACATATTCGAAAATGTGGAACCGTCCGATAACACAGAATTTACTCTAAAATGGAACATGTTAAATAGCCCATCAACTATTAATTATTTACGTTTAGTAGATGTTTAACGTCTGCTTTGGAACCAAAGGCCATGTCGCTGACGTTAAAAGGAAATGAAATACAAGGGACTGGAAGAAGCAGTCAGAAAGGAAAGTGGCTCCATGGATAAAGTCACGACGCTCATGGATGCTAAAAAGCTACTCCGTGAATGCTGTCACTTACCGAAGAATGTGACAAAAATGATCACAAGCACCGGTGGCTGCACTCAAGGATGGATGGGAGAAGTGAAGAGGTAATAGTAAATGAAGCCTACGAGCTTACCTAACACAAAATCTAAGACCTCGTAATTGTAGAGCATAATCCTAGCGCTATCCTCTAAAATTGCATGGAGAATTGAACATGGTAAACATAAAATAGACAATACATAATCCAAATTACAACAGTTTGGGACCCAAAGGACGCTACCCCCTTCTCTTCTATTCACCAAACACAGCTTCAGGAACTCCTCAGGGCAAATTTATAATAAGCAGTTTAAAATAGATTCATCACCATTTCGTTCTCACGGTACTGGAGGAACACTGTTCAACAACCGATGTTCTAGTATTGCTTAATTTTCGTTGATACAGTTAACAATCGCACTAGCGTGTCAATGCTCAATCGTATACCTTTACAACTGCCGTAGTGTCGTTAGTCCCCTATAAGTATATTAATTATTGGGTATAGTTTAAAGGGAGCACTATGTATGTTATATAGAAATGTACAATTCAATTGAATGGAAATAACTCATACATTTCTATACGTATTATTAAACAGGAAGATAAGAAAATTAATTTCTAAATTTGAAACGATTTTTTTAAAACTACGTATCTGTTTTCGCACTTCTGGTCGAAGTATAAATTCAGATATCGTTTGGAAACAGACATACCGACGTAAAGATGATGCTGTTAAAACCATGTATCGGTTTTAGTGTTTCTACTCAAAGTGTAAATTCAGATATCATTTAGAAACAGACATTCCGATATCTACTATGAGTCGAAATGGTTGCTAAGTCGATACCCACCGTTAGCGCTACGAATTCGACAGAAAACGGCATCGAATCGACATTCATAATATGTTTGTTGGGTTACAGTAAGCAGTTTAGAATAGATTCATCACTTGATTGGTTACGGTACTGGAGCAACACTGATCAACAACCGATGTTCCAATATCGCTTACTTTTCGTTGATCCAGTTCACAATCGCACTAGCGTGTCAATGCTCGATCGTACCTATACAACTGCCGTAGTCCCCAATAAGTGTATTAATTATTGGGTATAGTTTAAAGGGAGCACTACGTATGTTATATAGAAAGGTACAATTCAATTGAATAAAAATATTTCCTACATTTGTATACCTATTATAAAATAGGAAGATGAGAAAATGAATTTCCAAATTCGAAACGATTTTTTAAAACTACGTATCTGCTTTCGCACTTCTGGTCGAAGTAATAATTCAGATATCGTTTGGAAACAGACATTTCGATATTTACTATGAGTCGAAATGGTTGCTAAATCGATATCCACCGTTAGCGCTACGAATTCGACAGCAAACGGCATCGAATCGACATTCATTTGTTTGTTGGGACGCCAATGCTATTACACACTGGGCAAATGCAATGATAAGTAGATTGGGCCAATGGTTGCCAAACAGCACTAGCCCAATGGAGGAAAACATTGGTTAACCAATCCAGTGACTTTTTTGATCTACCAGTATATTTATTGTACTTATCTACCGGTTTCATTCAGCAGTTATCGCCAGAATATCAGAGGTTAATTGCAAACGATCTCTCACAACTTTAATCATACCAAATAGCCAATTCAATATCCTCAATTAGGTATATCTTCGAAATTGTGGCCGTTTCTGGCAATTTAGTATAAATAAGAATGTTATCCCTTCAGTTATTAATTTAACACATTATTCATTTCATTCACAAAAATGAGCTTGGTAATTGATATATTTAGTGTGAAAAGTTATTTTTTTGTTAATACTTTCTATTTATTTTTTAATAGAAATATTATTATTTGGTTAAAATAGGGTAAGTAAAATTATATAGATTTGAGTTTGAATTGGCAACTGCTCTAAATTTATTCATGACTTCGATCTGTAAAATGTATTAGGACAGTTACTACATTATTAGAATATTAACTGTTGTCTTCAGATGTTCTGTATAGCATAATCTGATTAATACACCAGTTTAATGAAAATAGTACTGGCCATAGACATGCATGACAACGGCAACGTTAAGAATTGCCGGTACCAATAAGTCGTTTATACGTGGTTATACTGTTCCGGGCCGGTGGACATCCGTGAGGTGGGCCAACGTCGGGCCTTTGCTGGCCCAATACACCGAAACCGGCATGACAGCGTCAGCCCAGAGTTTCGTCCTGAATTGGGCCAACGTTTGCCCAACATTGTAATGTTTACTGGGAGACTGAAAAAAAAACTTTCCAAAAGGAGCCGGAATGCAAACGAGAGTTTTGGTCCACACAAATTTTCTCGTACCCCAGCTGAATGGAAGGCAGCAAGATTCCAAAATGTTTTTCGGGGCAAGGCAGAGAAATATCTTTCGTCATATGCGCAGAGCACTACTAGACACACATTGTTCAACTCGCTTGGTTCTAAAAAAATATAAATTCGTATTCAATGGTTTGAGACAACTTTACAATTTTCTTAGTTTTGTTAGACCAATTACCTATCAGGAAGGATATTTTGGATTGACTAGAAGATAAGTGAGCTTTGCGCAATTTTGGTTATCATCACGGTTTGCCGGGTATTATTATGCTACCTGTACATGGTAATTTGTTTTAATATTCATTGAATAAATTATAAACGAGAATAAATAATTTAAAAAATTCAGAACTGTTAAGTAGATAAATTATTTAGTTGGTGTTTACCGTGTGCTTCCGAACCAGAGGCCATATCCCTGAAGTCAGAAAGATATTAAAGACAAGGAATTGAAGAAGCAGTCAGAGAGCAGAGTGGTTTCTTGAACAAAGTCACTTACTCCCGTCGGTGACAACGCTCAATTTCTCATAGATGCAGAAAAGCACTTACCCAGGAATGTGACGAAAGGGGCACCTGCACTGGGGGCTGCATTCACGGATGGAAGAGGAAAATGGAGAGGTGATAGTAAATGAAGCCTATTAGACTACCTAACACAAAATCTAAGACCTCGTAGATCAAGATCATAACCATCCACAGTGGAACCATCCATAGTGGAACCATCCATAGTGGAACCATCCATAGTGGAACCATCCATAGTAGACCCTTCCATAGTGGAACTGGAAATGGTGGAATATTCCACTGGGGAATTTACCTCGCAGATAGAGTTTGACCTCGAATCTAATAACTATTAAAAGGGAATATAAAGACGGGATAAAATTATAAAATATTTATTGAATGAAAATAGATTAGTCAATTTGTCTTTATAATCAGAGGATTAAAAATCGAATGAATTATAGATTAAAAATAACCAAGTCAGAACAATATATTGATATAATGTTCAATTATGATAAAACAACAGTTATATTATCTTAAAATTCACATGAATAATATTCACGTCACAAATATAACCTAAAACTACTTTAATAACAAGATATTTTGGATTCTATGAGAGTTTTTTTCAAATCTTCTGGAAGACTTTCATAATCTTCTGGAAGACTTTCATAATCTTCTGGAAGACTTTCATAATCTTCTGGAAGACTTTCATAATCTTCTAAAAGACTTTCATAATCTTCTAAAAGACTTTCATAATCTTCTAGATGACTTACATAATCTTCTGGAAGACTTACATAATCTCTTGGAAGACTTACATAATCTCTTGGAAGACTTACATAATCTCTTGGAAGACTTACATAATCTCTTGGAAGACTTACATAATCTCTTGGAAGACTTACATAATCTCCTGGAAGACTTTCATAATCTCCTGGAAGACTTTCATAATCTTCTGGAAGACTTTCATAATCTTCTGGAAGACTTTCATAATCTTCTGGAAGACTTACATAATCTCCTGGAAGACTTACATAATCTCCTGGAAGACTTACATAATCTTCTGGAAGACTTACATAATCTCCTGGAAGACTTACATAATCTCCTGGAAGACTTACATAATCTCCTGGAAGACTTACATAATCTCCTGGAAGACTTACATAATCTCCTGGAAGACTTACATAATCTCCTGGAAGACTTACATAATCTTCTGGAAGACTTACATAATCTCCTGGAAGACTTACATAATATTCTGGAAGACTTACATAATCTTCTGGAAGACTTACATAATCTTCTGGAAGACTTTCATAATCTTCTGGAAGACTTACATAATCTCCTGGAAGACTTACATAATCTCCTGGAAGACTTACATAATCTCCTGGAAGACTTTCATAATCTCCTGGAAGACTTTCATAATCTTCTGGAAGACTTTCATAATTTTCTGGAAGACTTTCATAATCTTCTGGAAAACTTTCATAATCTTCTGGAAGACTTACATAATCTTCTGGATGATTATCAGAATATTCTGGAGAATAATCAGAATCTTCTGGAGGATTATCAGAATCTTTTAAAGGATTATCAGAATCTTCTAGAGGATAATTAGAATATTCTGGACGAAAATCAGTTTCTTTTGGAGGATTTTCAGAATCTTTTGGAGGATTTTCAGATTCTTCCGGAGAATTATCAGAATCTTCTGGAGGATTATTCGAATCTTCTGGAGGATTATCAGAATCTTCTGGAGGATAATCAGAATCTTCTAGAGGATAATAAGAATCTTCTTGAGCATAATCAGAATCATCTATCTGTAAGGTTTTTCGTAAGAGGATTCTGGTTCATTCGTAGGCGATCTACATATTATAGTATATTTAGTGGTTCCATATTGATTTGAAGTCTCTCCTGGTCAACAGTAATGATTCCTGGCAAAACTATCAAATTCTTGAAATATTCTGTTAGGTTTAGAAGAATTTCTCGAATTTACGAGAGGTTCTAGTGGAATAATAGAGGCTCGTGGTAATTTATGGTTTCTAGTTGATTTAGGTACAGGTTTTGCTGTGTGATTTAAATATTATTGTTGGTTTGTAAAATTTCCAGGTAGATTTACAATAAGTTTTGGCACATTTAAAATATACTTTGGTACATTTACAATGTGGTTTGGTACATTAACAAGATATTCTGGTTGGTTTAGAAGATACTCTGGTTGGTTTAGAAGATATTCTGGTTGGTTTAGAAGATACTCTGGTTGGTTTAGAAGATATTCTGGTTGGTTTAGAAGATACTCCGGTTGGTTTAGAAGATATTCTGGTTGGTTTAGAAGATACTCTGGTTGGTTTAGAAGATATTTTGGTTGGTTTAGAAGATATTTTGGTTGGTTTAGAAGATATTTTGGTTGGTTTAGAAGATATTCTGGTTGGTTTAGAAGATATTTTGGTTGGTTTAGAAGATATTTTGGTTGGTTTAGAAAATATTCTGGTTGGTTTAGAAGATATTCTGGTTGGCTTAAAAGATATTCTGGTTGGCTTAAAAGATATTCTGGTTGGCTTAAAAGATATTCTGGTTGGCTTAAAAGATATTCTGGTTGGCTTAAAAGATATTCTGGTTGGCTTAAAAGATATTCTGGTTGGCTTAAAAGATATTCTGGTTGGCTTAAAAGATATTCTGGTTGGCTTTAAAGATATTCTGGTTGGCTTAAAAGATATTCTGGTTGGCTTAAAAGATATTCTGGTTGGCTTAAAAGATATTCTGGTTGACTTAAGATATTCTGGAAGGTTTAAAAACATCAATATCGATTTATAAGATTTTCTTTTGATAATCAATATAATTTTTTTGAAATCTAATATAGGTCTTCATATTTGCTAGATTTGCTAGCAAATAATCCTCTATATATGTAGGAAATTTTTTTAGAGTCCAGACATTTCTTTTAGGAATTTCGTCTTGTATATGTTTGTTAAAATTTGTTGAATATTTATTAGGGAAGATAGTCCATTAGTTAAGATTTCTTGAATATCTGTTTGAGTTTCTAGTTTACTTGCTTGTGTCACTATTTTATCTGTGTTGATTGCTATTGTATGTCTATTGAACGCCAGTGAATCAACTTCAAGTTCCCAAGTAAATGGTACCTTTTTCAGTAGATCGGTTTTGTTTTCTAGGAAAAATGATTGGCTCTCTATTACAATTGTTTGGTTTACCAGTAATTTTGTTGCGGCTCCTAGTTTAATGGTTTTCATCTTAAGATCATTTGTTGGAGTTGAATCTGTTTGGTTTGACTGTAGGTTTGAAACAGCTTCTTGTAAGATTGCTTTGTTTTCCAGAAAATTTGTTGGGGTTGCCGCCGAGACACTTGCTGGGGTTGCCGCCGAGACACTTGCTGGGGTTGCCGCCGAGACACTTGCTGGGGTTGCCGCCGAGACACTTGCTGGGGTTGCCGCCGAGACACTTGCTGGGGTTGCCGCCGAGATACTTGCTGGGGTTGCCGCCGAGACACTTGCTGGGGTTGCCGCCGAGACACTTGCTGGGGTTGCCGCCGAGACACTTGCTGGGGTTGCCGCCGAGACACTTGCTGGGGTTGCCGCCGAGACACTTGCTGGGATTGCCGCCGAGACACTTGCTGGGGTTGCCGCCGAGACACTTGCTGGGGTTGCCGCCGAGACACTTGCTGGGGTTGCCGCCGAGACACTTGCTGGGGTTGCCGCCGAGACACTTGCTGGGGTTGCCGCCGAGACACTTGCTGGAGTTGCCGCCGAGACACTTGCTGGGGTTGCCGCCGAGACACTTGCTGGGGTTGCCGCCGAGACACTTGCTGGGGTTGCCGAGACACTTGCTGGGGTTGCCGAGACACTTGCTGGGGTTGCCGAGACACTTGCTGGGGATGCCGAGACACTTGCTGGGGTTGCCGAGACACTTGCTGGGGTTGCCGAGACACTTGCTGGGGTTGCCGAGACACTTACTGGTGTTGCCGAGACACTTGCTGGTGTTGCCGAGACACTTGCTGGTGTTGCCGAGACACTTGCTGGTGTTGCCGAGACACTTGCTGGTCTTGCCGAGACACTTGCTGGTGTTGCCGAGACACTTGTTGGGGTTGCTGAGACACTTGTTGGGGTTGCTGAGACACTTGTTTCGGTTACTGAGACACTTGTTATGGTTTCCCGTTGATCCTTCAGATTCTGAAATAAAATAAAATGGAGATATAAATAAGATAACAAGAAAGTCTACGGCCCTCAATTCACTGCATGGTAAATTTTAATTTAATTGTGTGTTGCTATTTAGTTGAATCACGGTTAAGACGACCGTTCCTGGTTTTTGAAAACTTATTTATTGAGGAAGCTATGGTTCTAAAATTTCGCACCCAAATATAAAATAGAATTTTATATAGTTTTTTTTTCCTGGAATATTTTCAATCCAACCCATAGAAAACGAGTTATTTGAATTTTGAACGAATTTTGACCAGTTTTTGAATAACTCAAGGCTTTTACAATTTTGAACCTACGGCGTTGAGGTTTTTTGCATTAGATTCTCCACGGAAGTCTCTAAAAAAATCGTGAAAAAAAAAACATTCAAAATTTTGAAAAATAATTTGTAGATCAAAATTCTGCTGCCGTAATTTCTGCTCCGTGGAAAATCAAATCCAAAAAGCCCTAATGCTGTAGGTTCAAAATTGTAAGAGCCTTAGGTTTTTGAATACAAAAATTTGTAATTTTCAGAGGTGCCAGAAAAAAGCATTCAAAGTTGCGGTGTTTGATAGCTACTCTCGACATGTTGCATCTTTATCGTAGAAGATATGGAGGGCAACTGAAGCGTATTTCAGCCCATTGCTTTCGTCTGTGTTCTGAAGAATACGAACTATAACAGATAAGGAGAGTTAAATAATTATTACATATTATCAGTGGCTGATAAGGAGTGTGTGGAGCGCATAGCTGTACCCCAACCCTCACCTCGCCCCCTCAAATTCAATCTCCCACCAGAGGGTTATAGTGACACTAGGACTCTGATATTTCACTCAAACAACTAGAAGGGTATTAGGTAGCTATTTACGAAATAAAAAAGATAAAATTATGAGATTTTTACAGGAACGGTGTTCTTAAGATAGGTTCTACCACTATATACATAAACAGTTAAACTCCTGAGTTATGAAGTATCTGTTATTTTATAACTAAGAGACACTTCATAACTCAGGGAGGAATATAGTTTTCTATGATTAATTAAAATCTTGGAGAAAAATCTGGTCATTGAGGGATAACTAGGACGAAATTTTTGAGGTATATCTTTTTCTATAATTTAAATATAACTTCATAACTCAGGTCCTCCATTACTCGAGTGCTTCATAACGAAGAACTTCATAACAAAGAACTTCATAACAAAGAACTTCATAACAAAGAACTTCATAACTTAGGAGGTGTACTATATTATAATTTATTGAGAACGTATTCATATATTCAATTTATTACTACGCGTGGTAATAAACTGACTATTGAAGGTAGACTTCCAATGCGGCTGTATTAGCCGCCGATATGCAGTCCAATGCTACGGCTGTATAGCCGCTCTACGATCGTCTGTTTCACTTAATTAAATTATTAATAAATTCATTATTATTAATTAATGAATCGATGTTTATTCATTAACTAGTGTACTTACCCGTTAAGAAATGTGTTCTCAATTATGTCACTATCAATATTTGTGTAATTTAACTATTCACACTTTGGTTTGTGCCTTCAAATTTAAATGAAGCTATTAAATGAAAAAATTACGATTATGTTATGATTACATCATATCTCACAGATTCATAGAATAAATGAATTTTAAGACAGATGTTGCAAATATTTTTTTTTAAACTCACACTGTAGATTTTAAAATATTTTTAATTCAGCCAATGAAATCACCTGCCAATAAATAGTACTAGTGTACTTTCCCGTTAAAAATAACGGGTCATCATCAATACCAATTTATTTTCATTAATTACGTTACTTCTAATGAATTCAATTAAAATTAAATTTTTATGCATACCTAGTCTACTTTATTTTATAGATAAAATACATTTAAAAATTGAATAAAAACAGAGTAATTTAAATATCAAGTCAATATATTCCCGTGCGTATCATAGTTACAAAGCGTGACAAACCACAGACAAATGAATATGAGCAAACTATTTATGGGGGTGATTAGTATTAATTAGTTTACAAATATTATTTAATTCATCAATATTAATTAAATTATCAATACTATCAAATTTATTAATATTAATTAATTTATAGATATTAATTATACAAAATTAATTTCATTATTTATAAATATTAATTATACAAAATTAATTTCACTATTCATAAATATTAATTTATTTATTAATAGTGAATGGAAACCGTACCAAAGATCCTTTAATTTACAACAAACTTTGTCTGTTACCACGCTTCACTTATTTACCCCAGAAAAATAAAAGAAAGCTGTGAAAATTACTGGCATAGACGCTGGCATATAGTCGCCTTGGCCGTACGGCTGTAGACGCTTTATTGAAAGGGAGTTCATGGAATATATCGTATCTATTCCTTGTTCGTCTGTTGAATACAATTAATCTAAAAGAAATGCCAGACAGTGAATGTTCGCGTGTAAATATTTCATCTATAATTAATAACGAAGCGAAGACTTCATCAATTTCTTTTTCGTTAACTGTGATATGTTATTCAACCTTAGTTCTATGAATTCAAAGCATTTCTAGAGAGATTTTCATTTAGAGTGGAGTGGAGCTTTAATATTTGTTCCGGTAAAACAGTTATTATTCGGTGATATGTTGAATTGTAATTCGAATTCAGTTGATTAATTGACCAGATGAAAAGGAAAGCTCAATGCTTATGATTGGACTTTCAAATTAAGGAATTATGCCAATATTTATACGGTTTAACACTAGTAACCTAGCCATTAAAAAGTTGCTCAGTAACCTAAGGACTGGTCCGTGCACGCCAGTCCTCAATAAAACTGTTATAAAATCCTAACAAATTGACTTTTAGATATTTTTTTTCTTGATAAAAACTTTTATTTGATATTTACACATCCATTGGTAAAAGCCAAAGAAAAATTATCTATTTAAAATAAAATTGATAAGCAAAGATAAAAAACAAATATTTCTTAGGTTTTCTAACTATTTGTACAAAAGCCCGTTCACTACCCATCAATAAAATACTTATAACATTCAGAAAAAATAATAAAACTTCATGAAAATTTAATTGTGGATAGAGAAGGGTTTACCAATAAGAAAGAGACTAGAAAGATACATGTACCTTTAATAGTTTTAGAAATAACCGCTTTAAAGCTTTGTTCAGTTTTTTTCGAGACACCCTGTATATTTGAATAAATGCTCATAATATGAGTATCTTGCCTTCTATCGCCTTCTAGTGTACTTATTGTTTAATTGTATGTATTAAGGTTGGAAATTAAAAGTTATGAAAGACAGCTTCCAAATCTGTTTATAAATAAAATAATCAATATTTTTTCATGAGGACAGGTGCGCCTGGACCAGTCCCTAGGTTACTAGGGTTAAGCATTTTCTTCGAAAGATCATGCTTTATTTTTAATAGTTAAATTTGTGAATATAGGACTCGTATAAAGAAATTCATAAATGTACAATTTACAAGATTTGATTTGAACACTATTTCAAAACAATATTTTTTCACCATAAGTAAAATTTTTGTTTTGTTTTTTCAGAAATCATTTTCTATAAGTTTTCTATAAGCAAGCCATTTATTAAATTAATCAAGCATAGTAATTAAAATTATTATTTATTTAATGTAAGTGTTAAACGCAACTGTTTCGGAATTACCCTCAGGCAAAATAGCAGACGTTAAGACAAACTATAAATAATGTTTCTAAATGTAGAAACAAAGCAAATATAAATAATGCATCTATATATCAAATAAATAATGTTCTTCATACAATTAAAACCAAACTTACTCTTTCAATTTCAAAATCGAAACTATACTTTATTCAAAATTAATATTCACTTATCAAAATTCTTCCAATCTTGTATTTTCAAAACCATATTAAAATTGTCAAACTACATATAATCAAGCTAGGTTTAAACGTCTGCTTCAAACCAATGGCCATATCGCTGACGTCAAAAATAAATTAAGTACATGAGACTGGAAGAAGAAGTTGAAAAGGAAAGTGGCTCCATGAATAAAGTCACTTATCTGCACTCACAGATGGAAGAGTAAAATGAAGAGGATATAGTAAATGCAACCTATGAGATAACCTAGAACAAAAATCTTAAAGGTCCTCTCCAGGCTCCGAGAAAGAAATGAATTTATTACATAATATTATAGAACTAAGGTCTACGATCATTATTCCGCAAACCGCATGCAATTCGGTTCAGTATATATTTTATTATTTGCTTTTAAAGTTTTTTATTACTCTGTTAGCCACAATTGAGCGAATCTCCAACATGACGCTGAGAAAGAAGATTGTACACTCTTTGTTTTGATTTCAAATTTAGATTTTTAAACAAACAATTCGTTATTGGCCTTCTTTTAAGATATTAATTATTTCTAAAAGTATATAAACGTTTCTATAATAAGTTTATCCAAATTTTAACCTTTAAACGAATAATAAATAGATTTATTAAACCAAATACTTAGTTGACAATCAAAACAAATGGTGTACATTCTTCGTCTTCAGACTGAAAATTAGAAACTCGGAAGTAAAGTAGGTTTTGTAGAATTTTGATTATAAAAATCTTTAAGAGCATATAAAATTAAAAATATGTTATTAAATTTGATGCGGTTTGTAGTAAAATGATAAGAAACATTAGCCTCGTTGATTTAAGCAATAAAAAAATTTGCTTGGAGGGGACCTTTAAGACCTCGAAATTGAAAAACGCAATCACTATCAAGAATGTAATCCCTATCCTCTATATATAACTGCGAATAACAGACACAATTTTATTATTTCAAATTTTATATCAAAGATAATGTTATACGATTTCATCAAATACCATTCAGATTAAACTTACATCAGCATTATTAGCACTCGTTTCTTTGGCCATCCTAATATATTTTTCGGTTCCTGAAGACTGGTTCGTATTTTCTGTATCAAACCGTATGCGTGAGTCACGAATCTGTTTCAGTATTCGTAACAGTTCGTAAGATTCATGTACAGAACCATTAAGATTTGATGACTTCAAATAGGACACTATGATTTTATTTCAGGACACAAACAGGTTTTTCATCTGTAACGAAGTAAATTCAAAATGAGTTTCAATAATTTGGGTGATTTTGTAAAATAACTTTCTTTATATGAATAAATTCAAATGACAAATGTTATTTAATTCGAAAAAAATATTAAACACCATATAATTACAAAATAATATTTCTATATTCGAACTAATTATTCACTTTAAATATATATCCTTATTTAAACAGGTCTGCAATATTTTCTATTAATCATAAAGAGCCACGGCATGTGTATTGTTTATTGAACCGCAAGTATTCAATTATTTTTAAGACTACATTAATTAATTAGTTACTACTTATCATAAGTCATTATGATTCAAAACTGAAAATTTATTTGAACTGTCAATTTCCTATTATTTGCCAGGAAAGCATCACCTTTTCAACTATAGCTTTGAATGCAAAATGGCTTTGGATAATAGCCAAGAAAATGTTTATACCAAATAAATGATTTAAAGCTGAAAAAGAAGTGAAGATATTCAAAATTATATCTGAATAAAACATCAGTTTAATAATGTTATTGTGTGAATGGTTATAGTATTTGTTAAATTAATGAGATTTGACCAAGCTAAAACTAAAATCCACTTTTATCTCAAATTCAAATAGTTATTAGTTAAAATTAAGAATATAACGAAAAATGTCCGAAAGTTAATTGCATAAAAAAAGATACCGTATGAAAAATATACGAAAGTTAAAAGAATGAAATTTTCAAAATTATATAGTTACACATTTCAAATTA
The DNA here is from genome assembly GCA_947561585.1 of Caprella mutica. NCBI lineage: Eukaryota > Metazoa > Arthropoda > Malacostraca > Amphipoda > Caprellidae > Caprella > Caprella mutica. Next base: position 44,419 of record CANNZV010003328.1, read on the forward strand.
TGGAAATACGTATATTCATTACAAAATGAACATTACATGGATGATAAAAATGTAATTATATACCTCATACTTTCTTTATCATTATTTTTTAATGTCAAACGATTGCTTAGTAAGAATAAAGTATATCGTGTGACATTGCAATGTTCAATAAAATCTAATAATGGAAATATTCATTTTATATATAATTAATTTCCTAACAAATGCTAACGGTAGATGGGCCACAATCAGGGGCGCCATCTTGTTTACATACAAACTGAGTTAAGTTTCTACCTAGATTTTAGCTCAAGTGAAGAGATGGCTTTATTTTCAAAACTATGACTTCTTGTCTATCAATTCATATTATAATCTTTGCACCATTTTGACATAAACACACAATGCTTGATTACAGCATACTTAAATTAATATGAAAACAAACATACTCACTTACATACTAATGATTGGTAATGCTACCGCTAGGTGTCGCTAATTTTATTATATACTTTTTATATGAACATTTTAAAAATATACGAGCATTCAAATATTACATAATTAAATATTCTGAATCGATTTAAAACCAATTTGGCGATTGTTTGATTTTGGCTTTACTATCCCTTTAAACAATATAAAAATAATATATAATCTCTTTTCAGTATAAATCTTTCGTCCCTTTTCTAGATACGCATCTTTCATCCCCCATTCCACCAAATTACCCCAATATCTTACCCCAGCAACAGGCTCCTCCTTCAAGATGGATTTTTGATAGCTGAACGATACTCTTTAAATTGCCATATGCTAAAAATAAGAAAAGTCAAAAATAGTATATGACAGCCGTCTGATACACTTTTCCCCTATAGTACCTACAATAGTTTTTGAAATATACTAACTTAAAGTTTGGCTCAGTTTATTTTTTATTTTTTATTTTGGGGGGGGGGGGGGAGGACCCACTGTAAACCTGAATAAATGCTCATAATATCTTGCCATTTATCACCTTATTTGTCTTATTGTATGTAATAATACGATTAGTAACTAAACTAAAATGATTAATATTTTTCATAAGGACCGGTCCGCCTCCGCCAGAGGTTTAACTACTAAGATTAAAGGGAATATATAGAAAAATTAAAATTGTATATCATTTATTGAATGAGAATTGATTGGTCAATCAACTCTTCATAATCATATGATTGTAATTTTATGGAATTAATTATTTTAAATAATCATGTTATAACAATGTATATATATAAAATGTTCAATTAATCTAAAACAACAGTTATATCATCTTAAAATACACTAATAATATTCGCGTCACAAATATAACTTAAAATCAATAGTCTGGATGATTTTCAGAATCTTCTAAAGCATCTACAGAAACTTTTAAAGCATCTACAGAAACTTTTAAAGCATCTACAGAAACTTTTAAAGCATCTACAGAAACTTTTAAAGCATCTACAGAAACTTTTAAAGCATCTACAGAAACTTTTAAAGCATCTACAGAAACTTTTAAAGCATCTACAGAAACTTTTAAAGCATCTACAGAAACTTTTAAAGCATCTACAGAAACTTTTAAAGCATCTACAGAAACTTTTAAAGCATCTACAGAAACTTTTAAAGCATCTACAGAAACTTTTAAAGCATCTACAGAAACTTTTAAAGCATCTACAGAATCTTCTTGATGATTACCAGAATCTTCTTGATGATTACCAGAATCTTCTTGATGATTACCAGAATCTTCTTGATGATTACCAGAATCTTCTTGATGATTACCAGAATCTTCTTGATGATTACCAGAATCTTCTTGATGATTACCAGAATCTTCTTGATGATTACCAGAATCTTCTTGATGATTACCAGAATCTTCTTGATGATTACCAGAATCTTCTTGATGATTACCAGAATCTTCTTGATGATTACCAGAATCTTCTTGATGATTACCAGAATCTTCTTGATGATTACCAGAATCTTCTTGATGATTACCAGAATCTTCTTGATGATTACCAGAATCTTCTTGATGATTACCAGAATCTTCTTGATGATTACCAGAATCTTCTTGATGATTACCAGAATCTTCTTGATGATTACCAGAATCTTCTTGATGATTACCAGAATCTTCTTGATGATTACCAGAATCTTCTTGATGATTACCAGAATCTTCTTGATGATTACCAGAATCTTCTTGATGATTACCAGAATCTTCTTGATGATTACCAGAATCTTCTTGATGATTACCAGAATCTTCTTGATGATTCTCAGAATCTTCTTGATGATTCTCAGAATCTTCAATTTATAGGGTTTTTCTCGTGAGGATTCTGGTTTATTCGCAGGGAGGCTCCAGATAGTGGTTCCAGATTGATTTGAAGTCTCTCCTGGTGAACAGTTATTGGTTCCTGGCAATACTTTCAGATTCTCAAAATATTTAAATAGTTTAGAGGAGGGTTTCTTGTTGATTTAAAAGATACTTTTGATGGTTTAAAAACTGTTCTGGTAGATTTAGAAGATATTTGGTTGGATTTCAAGATATTTGGTCGGATTTCAAGATATTTGGTTGGATTTCAAGATATTTGGTTGGATTTCAAGATATTTGGTTGGATTTCAAGATATTTGGTTGGATTTCAAGATATTTGGTTGGATTTCAAGATATTTGGTTGGATTTCAAGATATTTGGTTGGATTTCAAGATATTTGGTTGGATTTCAAGATATTTTGTTGGATTTCAAGATATTTTGTTGGATTTCAAGATATTTTGTTGGATTTCAAGATATTTTGTTGGATTTCAAGACATTTAGATTGGTTTTCTTAATACTCTGGTTGGTTGGTGTACTAGTTTTTCTGGTTGGTTGGTGCACTAAATATTCTGGTTGGTTGGTGCACTAAATATTCTGGTTGGCTGGTGTACTAGTTATTCTGGTTGGCTGGTGTACTAGTTATTCTGGTTGGTTGGTGTACTAGTTATTCTGGTTGATTGGTGTACTGGTTATTCTGGTTGATTGGTGTACTGGTTATTCTGGTTGATTGGTGCACTGGTTATTCTGGTTGATTGGTGCACTGGTTATTCTGGTTGATTGGTGCACTGGTTATTCTGGTTGGTTGGTGTACTGGTTATTCTGGTTGGTTGGTGTACTGGTTATTCTGGTTGGTTTAACAGATATCAATATTGATTTATAAGAGTCCCTTTTGATAGTCAATATATCCTTGTTGATATTGAAGGTAGTCCATTATATCTGTTAGATAATTCTCCAGCTTTTCATAATAATCCCTTATATCTATGGAAGTGTATTGAACGTTTCTGGAAGTGTATTGAACGTTTCTGGGAGTGTCTTGAACGTTTCTGGGAGTGTCTTGAACGTTTCTGGGAGTGTCTTGAACGTTTCTGGGAGTGTCTTGAACGTTTCTGGGAGTGTCTTGAACGTTTCTGGGAGTGTCTTGAACGTTTCTGGGAGTGTCTTGAACGTTTCTGGGAGTGTCTTGAACGTTTCTGGGAGTGTCTTGAACGTTTCTGGGAGTGTCTTGAACGTTTCTGGGAGTGTCTTGAACGTTTCTGGGAGTGTCTTGAACGTTTCTGGGAGTGTCTTGAACGTTTCTGGGAGTGTCTTGAACGTTTCTGGGAGTGTCTTGAACGTTTCTGGGAGTGTCTTGAACGTTTCTGGGAGTGTCTTGAACGTTTCTGGGAGTGTCTTGAACGTTTCTGGGAGTGTCTTGAACGTTTCTGGGAGTGTCTTGAACGTTTCTGGGAGTGTCTTGAACGTTTCTGGGAGTGTCTTGAACGTTTCTGGGAGTGTCTTGAACGTTTCTGGGAGTGTCTTGAACGTTTCTGGGAGTGTCTTGAACGTTTCTGGGAGTGTCTTGAACGTTTCTGGGAGTGTCTTGAACGTTTCTGGGAGTGTCTTGAACGTTTCTGGGAGTGTCTTGAACGTTTCTGGGAGTGTCTTGAACGTTTCTGGGAGTGTCTTGAACGTTTCTGGGAGTGTCTTGAACGTTTCTGGGAGTGTCTTGAACGTTTCTGGGAGTGTCTTGAACGTTTTTGGGAGTGTCTTGAACGTTTCTGGGAGTGTCTTGAACGTTTCTGGGAGTGTCTTGATCGTTTCTGGGAGTGTCTTGATCGTTTCTGGGAGTGTCTTGATCGTTTCTGGGAGTGTCTTGATCGTTTCTGGGAGTGTCTTGATCGTTTCTGGGAGTGTCTTGATCGTTTCTGGGAGTGTCTTGAACGTTTCTGGGAGTGTCTTGAACGTTTCTGGGAGTGTCTTGAACGTTTCTGGGAGTGTCTTGAACGTTTCTGGGAGTGTCTTGAACGTTTCTGGGAGTGTCTTGAACGTTTCTGGGAGTGTCTTGAACGTTTCTGGGAGTGTCTTGAACGTTTCTGGGAGTGTCTTGAACGTTTCTGGGAGTGTCTTGAACGTTTCTGGGAGTGTCTTGAACGTTTCTGGGAGTGTCTTGAACGTTTCTGGGAGTGTCTTGAACGTTTCTGGGAGTGTCTTGAACGTTTCTGGGAGTGTCTTGAACGTTTCTGGGAGTGTCTTGAACGTTTCTGGGAGTGTCTTGAACGTTTCTGGGAGTGTCTTGAACGTTTTTGGGAGTGTCTTGAACGTTTCTGGGAGTGTCTTGAACGTTTCTGGGAGTGTCTTGAACGTTTCTGGGAGTGTCTTGATCGTTTCTGGGAGTGTCTTGATCGTTTCTGGGAGTGTCTTGATCGTTTCTGGGAGTGTCTTGATCGTTTCTGGGAGTGTCTTGATCGTTTCTGGGAGTGTCTTGATCGTTTCTGGGAGTGTCTTGATCGTTTCTGGGAGTGTCTTGATCGTTTCTGGGAGTGTCTTGATCGTTTCTGGGAGTGTCTTGATCGTTTCTGGGAGTGTCTTGATCGTTTCTGGGAGTGTCTTGATCGTTTCTGGGAGTGTCTTGAACGTTTCTGGGAGTGTCTTGAACGTTTCTGGGAGTGTCTTGAACGTTTATGGGAGTGTCTTGAATGTTTATGGGAGTGTCTTGAACGTTTATGGGAGTGTCTTGAACGTTTATGGGAGTGTCTTGAACGTTTATGGGAGTGTCTTGAACGTTTATGGGAGTGTCTTGTACATTTCTGGGAGTTTCTTCAAAGTTTATTAGAATTTGTTGTATATTTATCAGGGCTGGTATTCCATTTGTTAAGATTTCTGGTATTTCTGTTGGCTTTTCTAGTCGAGTTGATTCCGCTATTAGCTCATAGGTTTGTTCTGTTATCAAACTTTGACAAGCCTCCATTATAGCTATTGCACCTTTCAAACTATAAGTTTCGTATTCCAGCTGATTGGTTTGGTTTTGTAGAAGAATTGATAGCCTTTCTAGTAGATTTGTTCGACTTACCAGTAATTTTGAAGCGGCTTCTAGTTTAATGGTTTTCTCATCAAGTTCTGCTCTTAGAGAAAAACTCGATTGGTTTGCGAGTAGTTTTGAAGCGGCCTCCTGTAAAATTGCTTGAATTTCCAGAAAATTTGATGGGGTTGCCGATACATTTGTTGAGAATGCCGGCAAATTTGCTTGGGTTTCTGGCAGATTTGCTTGGGTTTCTGGCAAATTTGCTTGGGTTTCTGGCAGATTTGCTTGGGTTTCTGGCAAATTTGCTTGGGTTTCTGGCAAATTTGCTTGGGTTTCTGGCAAATTTGCTTGGGTTTCTGGCAAATTTGCTTGGGTTTCTGGCAAATTTGCTTGGGTTTCTGGCAAATTTGCTTGGGTTTCTGGCAAATTTGCTTGGGTTTCTGGCAAATTTGCTTGGGTTTCTGGCAAATTTGCTTGGGTTTCTGGCAAATTTGCTTGGGTTTCTGGCAAATTTGCTTGGGTTTCTGGCAAATTTGCTTGAGTTTCTGGCAAATTTGCTTGAGTTTCTGGCAAATTTGCTTGAGTTTCTGGCAAATTTGCTTGGGTTTCTGGCAAATTTGCTTGGGTTTCTGGCAAATTTGCTTGGGTTTCTGGCAAATTTGCTTGGGTTTCTGGCAAATTTGCTTGGGTTTCTGGCAAATTTGCTTGGGTTTCTGGCAAATTTGCTTGGGTTTCTGGCAAATTTGCTTGGGTTTCTGGCAAATTTGCTTGGGTTTCTGGCAAATTTGCTTGGGTTTCTGGCAAATTTGCTTGGGTTTCTGGCGAATTTGCTTGGGTTTCTGGCAAATTTGCTTGGGTTTCTGGCAAATTTGCTTGGGTTTCTGGCAAATTTGCTTGGGTTTCTGGCAAATTTGCTTGGGTTTCTGGCAAATTTGCTTGGGTTTCTGGCAAATTTGCTTGGGTTTCTGGCAAATTTGCTTGGGTTTCTGGCAAATTTGCTTGGGTTTCTGGCAAATTTGCTTGGGTCTCTGGCAAATTTGCTTGGGTCTCTGGCAAATTTGCTTGGGTCTCTGGCAGATTTGCTTGGGTCTCTGGCAGATTTGTTTGGGTCTCTGGCAGATTTGTTTGGGTCTCTGGCAGATTTGTTTGGGTCTCTGGCAGATTTGTTTGGGTCTCTGGCAGATTTGTTTGGGTCTCTGGCAGATTTGTTTGGGTCTCTGGCAGATTTGTTTGGGTCTCTGGCAGATTTGTTTGGGTCTCTGGCAGATTTGTTTGGGTCTCTGGCAGATTTGCTTGGGTCTCTGGCAGATTTGCTTGGGTCTCTGGCAGATTTGCTTGGGTCTCTGGCAGATTTGCTTGGGTCTCTGGCAGATTTGCTTGGGTTTCTGGCAGATTTGCTTGGGTTTCTGGCAGATTTGCTTGGGTTTCTGGCAGATTTGCTTGGGTTTCTGGCAGATTTGCTTGGGTTTCTGGCAGATTTGCTTGGGTTTCTGGCAGATTTGCTTGGGTTTCTGGCAGATTTGCTTGGGTTTCTGGCAGATTTGCTTGGGTTTCTGGCAGATTTGCTTGGGTTTCTGGCAGATTTGTTTCGGTTTCCTGTTGATAATCCTGAAATCAAAATAATTCGAGATTCAATTTATAACATTGAGATACTTCGTGCATTGAGTTGTTCATATAATATATATTTTTAGAATGTAATTATTTTATATTCAATTTAATAATTAAATAAACGATAGATTAATTTAAATGAAAATCGTTTCATATGCGTTAAATAGAGTTGCTGTAGCATTTCAACAGATTTTTTTAAACCAATAAAAATCATCTCATTTCCTGAATAATATTCTTCATGTACTCTAATTTTTAAATATCTATATCGTGAATAGAAGAATATGCCTATATTCTAATACAACGCAACTTATAGCCTGAATAAATAGCTATAATCCTAACCCGAATTAAAATCTACCTACATATTTAAAAACTCAATACACCTCATATGAGTAAAACCATACCAAATGAATTATAGTTAAGTGAGTAATAGTGAATAAATATATTCAATTTCTACAAAATCCATGGATACCACTAATTATAGAGGGCACCTCCACTCTAATTTTTCAATACTTTATTCATTAGATCTAAGGTCACTTTTTATAAAACTGCAAGCCATTTCAAATTTTGTTCTACATTTTCTATTATAGTTAGTAATTAAAGTTCATTGATTGTTATCTGTCAAAGCAAAGAAAGCTATTACGATGCTTCTTAATTATTCAAACGGTAACTATAGCTGCTGAACATACTTTAAATGGCTACCTGTACCGTTAGCCAAATACATTACCCTAAAAAAATTTGGGTAGCTAAAAGTGTAACTAATTACCAGTAAAGAAACGCTACTGCATGGTATAGGGTAAGTTTTTAATTATCGGTCAGTTCCACATTTTCGGTCATGGTTGGTTTTTTTTACTCAACCAATCCTATTGAAATAATTATGAGCAGCCCACAAGCCTACCTACACCAATAACCAAGACATAAAACTTTAAAAAAAGACAAACATGACAAAAATGAAAAAATAATCTTAATATAAATTAACCATTTCGAACAGTTTCACCACAGACAATTTCAGGATAGAACCATTGGACTTTATCATGATAACTTAAGTATTAAGTTATCAATAACATAGCATTAGTAGAAAATTTTGGTTATTACAAATTTGATCAAAGACAATGTTATATAATATCTTCAAATATCATTTAGATTCAACTTACATCAGCATTATTAACACTCGTTCTTTTGGCCATCCTGAAATATTTTTCGATTTTACGATTCTGGAAGAATTGTTCGTATTTTCTGTATCGAACCGTATGCGTGAGTGACGACGCAGTTCCAATATTCGTAACAATTCGTTAGATTCGTGTACAGAACAACTGAAATTTGATTACTTCATATAGGACACTAATCAATTTTATTTCAGGACAAAAAAAGGTCTATACATCTGTAAAAAAGTAAATTGAAAGAAGTTTTCATAATTCGTGTCATTTCATCAAATAAATTTCTTGATATGTATAAATTTAAATGATAAAATTTATTTAAGTCGTAAGAAATACTGAAAATTAAATAATTTTTATTACTATTTTCTACATTCGAACTAAACATTCACTTTAAACCTATTTCCATATTTAATCAGGTCAACAATATTTCTATTAATTACTAAGATTCTGTATTTAACCGCAAGTTATCAATTAGTAATTATATTTAATTACTTAATACGAGTTATTATGATTCAAAATTGAGAATTAGCTTGACCTGTTAACTTCTCATTTGGCAGGAAGGCCTCACCTTTAAAATATCAATTAAAAGAACTTTAAACAAATAACTATATCGAACAAAACATCAGAAACTGAAATAAATATTTTATTTAATAAAACTGAAAATTCAACAAAACTTTCAACGCACCATATCCAGACAAGAAAATTAGTATTCAATTTTACACTATTAAATTCAGTTTCTTTCATTCCATCCCTAAATTATTGTAAGAGTAATCACCTAGTTAGGTCAAACGCCATCTTTTTTGTTTCAGTATGAACTAAATATCCTGGCAACAGATAATGAAACTTTAAGAACACCCCTTGATTTTTTAGGGTTCATGGGAGAATCGTTAATACTCTTTCAATAGTCATCCGATTTAATTGAAACAAATTTTAATTGATAGCTTGGCTATTCGCTTCACTTTCTAGGAAACAGAAGTAGAATTAAAATAAATTTTATTGTCAAAATTTGTTTAAATATATTTTCAATGTACTTATAATTTCATCCGGTACTGAAACTAAAATGACTTCTTCTCCTTCAAAAGTGAATCCATTTACTTGAAACTTGCTTTAATTGGTAGCGTGGGTTATTTACAAGACTATCTTGAGTCCTAGACTCTAGATTCTAGAGCAGTGGTTCTTAAGTATTTTTCTTGCCCACCCCTTGCTTTTCTCATGCACCCCCTGAGCATTGATTTGCGTTGAAATTGATTGAAAAGCTACAATTATTAGAATATATTTGGTTTCTATGATTTGAAAATTAAATTTGCAAATTGAAAAAGTAAGGTAAATAATGTAAAATTATTTTTTTAGGTAAGGTAAAATTAGAATCCATTAGAAATTAAAGAAAACCATATAATTTGTGATAATAATGCAGTATATTGCATTGTAGTTATATGAATATTCAGAAAATGAACAGTTGTAAACTAATAAAATATAACTAATCAATTACGGGGTAGCGACACTTACAGACACAGAAAGGAAAATAATTATAATCCTGACACAGAAAGAAAAATTCGATATATGTAGAAAGGTACTGTTTTTTGTTTACACTTTGTTTATACAATTGAAGAACCCTTTTTCTTTCTATTCAGTGTTAGAATATAGGACAGAAGGAAAAAAAGTTACAGGCAGCAAAATAAGAAATCCCACACTAAAAGATATAAAAAAATTATCGAAAGCCACAATGATAATTAGGTGTTTTGTATCATAAATTTCGTATACTTTTTATAACTACCTCATATCGCAACATTTTGAGGGAAATATACTTCATGTATATTCTGCATGATATTAATAGCAAGAACAGAACTTATAAACAACAGCCATCTCATGCACCCCCTATAAACAATCCATGCCCTAAAGGGGTGCCGCGCACCCCCGTTTGAGAGCCACTGCTCTAGAGCAAAGAATTTTGGAAATTTAAGTTTTAATAGTCAAAATATAAAATTTTAGAAGGACTTCTATAGATAAATCTTTTTTGATGAAACAGCTAAAATTGTTTCTTCTACACAAATAATGAATACATTTTCTAAAAAAAAAAGCTTATATAGGTAGCCCGGTGCATTCACTAATATTTCTAGCAAGCAGAATTTTGCTAGTATGAAAATCATATAATAGTCTAATACTAAAATTATTTATAGACTTTTATTGTATCCGTCTCGTCGCTCGAGGTGAAGATGAAATATGCTGGCTCATACTAAAGTTGGTTCTTCTTCAATAAAGGAAGGATTCGGTTTAAAAAAAACTTCTAATTGTAACTTTACATAATCACTTCATAGGGTAGGAAACTGAATTATGGAAAAAAAGGATTGCGCTACTTTCTGTACAAGGGATAAATTTTCCATGGTGGCCGCTTTCCCCGGGGAGTAGCAGCCATGGTGTTCTGCCTTGTGTAATGATTAGGGTTGTGACAATATGCCTTTAAAATCATTGATCACGAAAATAATATATACCGAGAGAATTAACGAGTATTGAATGGTTCTACACCAACGGTATATAGTATTCGATAGAGTTTCATTTCGATGTGTCTATAATATTCTTAAGTCTATCATTTTAAAAGCTTACTGTCACAACCCTAGTAATGATATACAGGCAGATCCGTTTTCACTACACCTAGTTCTTATAAAAGTTGTAATAATTGCGAGGCATGTCTCGATGTTATTTCAGAACATAAACTTCCTTTATAGTCACGGTAAACACAATAATCATCAATAGTATTATTCATATTATGTTAATAGAAACAATGTATATAAATCTGAATTTATATATATATGGGCTTCTATAAATAATTTAGTAGGGGTTTAACGTCTGCTTCGGAACCAAAGGCCATATCGCTGACGTCAAAAGGAAATTAATTACAAGGGACTGGAAGAAGCAGTCAGAGAGGAAAGTGGCTCCATGAACAAAGTCACAATTACCACCATCGGTGACAATGCTCATGGATGAAGAAAAGCAACTCCGTGAATGCAGTCACTTACCGAGGAATGTGACGAAACGGGACACAAGCACCGGTGGCTGCACTCACGGATGGAAGAGGAAAATGAGCCTACCTAACACAAAATTCTAAGACCTCGTAGTTGAAGAGCATAACCCTAGCGCTATCCTCTAAAACTGCAAGTAGCGTTAAAAAAAATGATAAACATGGTGAAAATGAAAAAAGACAATCCATAATCCAAATTATAACAGTTCAGGGTCCAAGGGACGCCACCCCCCTTCTCTTCCATTCACCACAGACAGCTTCAGGATAGAGCCCCTGGGGGCTGCTGTATAAATACATTGTGGACATAATCTCAAGAGACATTTCCACAAAAAATAAATGCGCTATTAATTAATGAACCTTAATGTTAAGTAACTCTATATTAAAGGGAATATTTGGACAAAGTAAATATTATAATATATTTATTTGAATGAAAATAGTTTAGTCAATTAATTTTTAAAATTTAGAGGACGACAAATCAGGATCTTCAAGATGACAACCAGGATCTCAAGAAGATAATCAGGATCTTCAAGATGACAATCAGGATCTTCATGAAGGTAATCAGGATCTTCATGAAGGTAATCAGGATCTTCATGAAGGTAATCAGGATCTTCATGAAGGTAATCAGGATCTTCATGAAGATAATCAGGATCTTCATGAAGATTTTCAGGATCTTCAAGAAGATAATCATGATCTTCAAGAAGATAATCATGATCTTCAAGAAGATAATCAGGATCTTCATGAAGGTAATCAGGATCTTCATGAAGGTAATCAGGATCTTCAAGAAGATAATCAGGATCTTCAAGATTATATTCAGCATCTTCAAGATTATATTCAGGATCTTCAAGATTATATTCAGGATCTTCAAGATTATATTCAGGATCTTCAAGATTATATTCAGAATCTTCAAGATTATATTCAGCATCTTCAAGATTATATTCAGCATCTTCAAGATTATATTCAGCATCTTCAAGATTATATTCAGCATCTTCAAGATTATATTCAGCATCTTCAAGATTATATTCAGCATCTTCAAGATTATATTCAGCATTTTCAAGATTATATTCAGCATTTTCAAGATTATATTCAGCATCTTCAAGATTATATTCAGGATCTTCAAGATTATAATCGGGATAAGAATCTTCTGGATGATGAAAGATATATTTTGGTAAATATGTAGAATATTCTGAAGGGGATTGCTGTTTATTCGAATGGTATACTAGCTGATAATAGATATGATCCAGATTGGTTGGTAGTCACTCCTGGCTCAATGTATGTTTCTGGCTGCATTGGTAGATTAAAGATATTCACTTTCTATTCCCAAAATATTCTGGTAGATTTATAGGAATTTTCTGAAGTTACAGGAGTTTCTGATAGAATAGTAGAGGTTCTTGGTTAATCATAGGTTTCTAGTTGATTAACTAGTTTATCTGGTTGATTTGAAAAATAATTATGGTTGATTTATAAGATTTTCTTATTGATTTACATGATTTTCTTGTTGATTTACAAAATATTCTGATTGGCTTACCCAGACATTAATTTTGTTTTAAAAGAGATTTCTTTGATACTCGATGTAATTGTTTTGATATTCAAGATAATCTTGTTGATGGTCAAGATAATCTATTAGATCTACATAATATTTCCGTAGATTACCAATATAATCAGCAATATTTTTAGGATTTTCTTGTAGGTTTTTATGAGTTTGTAGCAATTTTTTTAATGATTGTATGATATCTGTTAGGGATTTTAGTACATTTGCTATGATTTCTGCTATATTCGTTTGAGTTTCTAGCTGATTTCCTTGCGTTTCTAGTTGAATTGTTCGGTTTTGTAATTTATTTTTCAGGCTCTCCAGTATCTCTATTTCTACTTCCAGTATATACGTCTCGTTTTCCAGTTGAATGGTTTGGTTTTGTAAGAGAATGGTTTGATATTTCAGCACATTTGTTTGGTTTACCAACAATTTTGAAGCGGCTTCGATTTTAATTGTCTTATTTTCAAGTACACTTATTGGAGTTATGCTTCTTTGGTTCACCAGTAGTTTCAGAGCTGCTTCCAGTAAAATTACTTTGTTTTACATTTGTTGAACTTGCAGATACATTTGTTGAGCTTGCAGATACATTTGTTGAACTTGCAGATACATTTGTTGAACTTGCAGATACATTTGTTGAGGTTGCAGATACATTTGTTGAGGTTGCAGATACATTTGTTGAGGTTGCAGATACATTTGTTGAGGTTGCAGATACATTTGTTGAGGTTGCAGATACATTTGTTGAGGTTGCAGATACATTTGTTGAACTTGCAGATACATTTGTTGAACTTGCAGATACATTTGTTGAACTTGCAGATACATTTGTTGAACTTGCAGATACATTTGTTGGGGTTGCTGTTAGATTTGATGAAGTTTCAGATACATTTGATGAAGTTGCAGATACATTTGTTGAAGTTGCAGATACATTTGTTGAAGTTGCAGATACATTTGATGAAGTTTCAGATACATTTGTTGAGGTTTCCTGTAGATCATTCTGAAAACAAATTAAAATTATATCTATCAGATATTTAGTGCATTGAAAGATGATATCCTAGATGCTTTAAAGTTTTAAAAAATCAGTTTTATTACCCCATTTTATATTAATTCACACAAATTGTGTATTTTTTGCTTGGTTTGTTGTAGAAAAAATTTCACGCATTTTCTATATATGCGCTTTTTTAATATATAGATTTTTTAAATGTACATTTCTTTTTTGTATTTTATTAAACATCTGCTTCGGACCAATTGGTAATCGGCCATATCGCTGATGTCAAAAGAAAAATAAGAACATGGGACTAGAAGAAGCAGATAGGAAAGAAAGTGGATCCATGAATAAAATCACCTACCATCGTCAGTGACAAGCTCATGGAGTCACTAACCAAGGAACATGAAGAGAAAAGATACAAACACCGGTAACTGCACTCACAGATGGAAGAGCAGAATGAAAAGAAAATACTAAATGTACCCTACGACCATATTACCTAACACAGAAATCTTAGACCATTTATTTGACGTTAAAAAAGGAATAAGAGGCATTACAGGAACCAAATTACAACTGTTTTGGGACCAAAGAACACCATCCTCTCCTTCTCTACTAACCACGACAGACAGCTTCAGGATAGAACCATTGGGGATAATTATAATCAAAAAATTATTAGGTTATCAATAATGAATATTAGTGAAAAAAAAATTGATTATGGCAAAATATCTCCAATACTATCTCTTCGATTAAACTTACATCATAATTTTCAATCTCTTTTCTTTCGGCCATCCTGAAATATTGGTTTCCTTTCCAAATTGTTGACGAAATTATTGATCGTATTTTTCTGTATCTAACTGTATGCGTGATTGCGTGAGTCACAACGTAGCTTCAGTATTCGTAACAGTTTGTTAGATTCGTGTGAAGAACTGCTAAGATTTGATGACTTAGAACAGCACACTAATTTTATATCAAGTTACTATAGCAGGTATACATATCTAACGAAGCGAATTGGAAAATTTCTTAATAAGAATACGAGAAATAATCTCCTTAAATATGTTGGTAAATTTGTGCTTTAGGTCCGCCTTCTATTTTCGATACTTTAACAATTTATGTAGGTAAAAGGAGCCATTTTAAGATGTTTTTTTACGGTTACTATTTGTTGTGGAGATGGTTCGTTTTTGAGATATAGCAAATTATGTATGCGGTATGAATAACTTTAGAATTGTATAAACCACAAGGCTTTTCCGGCAGTTAGATTTTTGTGACACGAGATCTTAGTAACATGAAACTGTTAATGTAGTTCGCTGTATCCGCTAGTTTGACGTACTGCTACTATACTGCACACTTCATGATTGTTCAATGATCTGGCAGGGAGGGTTTAAGGGGCTGCACTCCCCCGGATATACGTATTTGTGATGCTATATCTTAAATAAACTGCAAATGTACCTTTCCAGACCCTCAAACTTAATCTAACTTATCGGGAATTTATTGCGCTATATCTCGAAAACGAAGAGCTTTCACAGCAAATGATATTCGTGAAAAACATCTTAAAATTGATCCTTTTACCTATATTAAGTGTCAAAATATCAAGAATCGGAGGCAGACATAAATCACAAATTTACCAATATGTTTCAATTCAAATATCAAAAAAATGTTATATATTAAGACTATATAAATTTCTTATAAATTATTATGATTCATGACTCAAATTTAGTGTGACACGTGGAATTTCTTATTATTTACCAGGAAAATTTTTAACTAGAAAACTTTTAAAATTTCATTTGATATAAAACACTACATCAGAATTTGACCTAAAAACTGAGCACTACGGAGGATCTCTGATTTCTTTCCATACATAAATTGTAAAAGGTATCACCTATCTAGGTCATTTCCCATCTTTTTATTTCACCTCTTACCTATTCCCAAGGTATTTTGCGATAAATTTTAATTTTATGTACCCAGCAGACAGAAAATGATATGTTTGTCATAATATGCAGATGTGCTTTGACCGACCACCAAAGCACACATTTGACATTCAAATATGAACAGAATGTTCTGGATACAGCACAAATATAAGTTCTACACACAGAACGGTTTTGTTGATACAACCAAAAAAAGTGGGTTTTTGTTGTATTAACAAAATAAGTTAGTCAGCAATGAGCCATCAAAATAATTTGTTAAGTTATTTTTGTTATAGTTACATTATATTTTTTAAGGTAACAGTTTCCAACAATACTGTTATACTGTGTACCACAAATAATTGTTTGTAGCAACACAATCATCTTGTTATTTTAACTGAAACTGTTTGGTTTAAAAAAAAAGAATATGCTATTTTAATTACCATTTCTGGCCCAGTTGCGATATACGACTATTTTGAAATACAAAAATTTGATCCGATTCCTCGATCTTGAAATATTCTGACATGTAATAAAGAGATAACTAAAACGTACGTTTAGGTTTCATTTAAAAATGTAGTTTATTCTAAATCGTAGTTTTGGTGATATGTTTAAATTTCATATCCTAACCTAGTCATATCATAAACCTAACCTAACCAGGCTATTATCCTATGATATTTTGCAAGAAGTCGTGTTTTGCATCTGAGGGTAGGAAGGCCGTCTTTTAAATTCATCGAACCGACTCGTCTCATGGTAATTAAATCGTATCTCTTCAGCATTCCTACAGGGAGAATTTCAAGGGAGTCGCTTTTCGTGACAGCTATATAGAGACAATCTTAAAAAAAATATATGACTCCTCTTTACATTTAAGTATTAAAGGGGTGGTAAACCTTAGACAAACTTTTTCCCTCGTGTTGATAAATCGATAAAGGAACATTTATAATCGAATAAAATGTTATTTTATTTTTAAAATTCCAATTAAAAAAATTGAATTATCTAATTCCCAAATGCAGCGCCACTTAGGGACTAAATATGGAACTAAACATGTCAATTGTAAACAAAAGATTGAGCAAAACAATGACGCACATACGCAAGCAATCGTTAGAATACAACTCTTAAACTTAAAAACACACGGCCTAGCTAAAACACTACTGACTAGTTACTAGACTACCTAGTTATTATAGTTTTATACTTATTGATGTCGAATAAATTATTGTTATTTCTAATTGATAACAGCTGATCAGGATTGTAAACAATGATTCATAGCGCCCCTCGCGGTGAACATTGGACTTGAAAAACCAAATTACTAATTAATTTTTTTTTCACTGGTGTTAGTTATAAAAGAGACGAATGAACTCTCGTGTGCATACTAATAATTACTTTCAACATTTTCATTTAAAAAAAAACATTTTTTTATTAAGTTTACTGCTCCTTTAAGTAGTAATGAAATCATTTGAACTCATAAATGAATAGAATAAATAATATTAAATTTATGTATCATAGTTACATAGATCGAGGTGTCGTATACAATTTTTATATTTGGAAGGAGTCGTATTTCATGACAGCCATCATTAAAACACACAAAAACCCTTATTTTCAATTGGAGGGAGTCGTATTTCACAACTGGGGCCCCATTTCTTTTATTATTGCATATAGTGTATATGTAAATTTGGCTGTATATCAATTAGCTTAATGTTTGTTATATACAAATTAAATGGGATTAAATTTGTTATATACAAATTAAATGGGATTAAATTTGTTATATACAAATTAAATGGGATTAATGAATATAGAAATGAAGAGGTGTATCCGGGACTCGAACTAGCGATATGCAATCTCCAGTCTGCGGCTCTTTTCTCTCGGCCATCCTGGACTTGGTAGAAGTAGGACTGGAATGAACTATAAGCAATATGATAACATGCATGCCTTTTAAAGTTATTATAAATGAATATTATTTAATATTCTATTGATTTTGTATCTTTTCTTACTTATTATAAAAAAGCAATAGAACACTTCAATTGAATATTTTTATTGCAGCTATCTATTAATATTTATCAATTTCCACCTACCTACCTAGTTACTTACTAGTGTTTATCAATTACTATATAGATACCTACTACTGTTTATCATTACTTATACATTAGTTAAGATACGTAAATAAGGCTTTAGAATTAACTTGCTGCAATATGTATCGATATTTCTATCATTAAGACTTACATCACGATTCAATATAGGGGAGGATGGTCATCAATGGGACACTGGGAACAATGGGACATGCTGAATAACTTTTTTATTTGAGGGTAATTTTTAACGAAATCTTAGTGTTAAATTAGGCATACTTAAATGCATTCACTCGCATTGCATTCAGCGGTTAGGGTGCAGTCAGCCCTGTGTAAAAGCGAAAACTTGTTTTAGAAGTGGGAAAACTAAATTATTCGTACTTTGTTTCAATTGTTATATATCTTGTTATTTAACTTATAAGCCTACGGCATTTTTCTATAATATTAAGTAATATGTAAAATACGATCATATGGAAGGATTGCCTTTATACTTTTGTAGTTGAGCCGCTATACCCATATGTTTTCAAAATGGCGTCATGGTGATCATTGGGACAGAAAATTTGGTTAACAATGGGACAGTTGCCTATTGCCAACCAAACCTTCTAGTTATTCCATATGAATCAATAAATATCTAGTTTTGATACAATAACGTGAACTGTATAGCTTCAGGGCTTCTTGTAGAAACAGAACTTCCAGCTGAAGCTGTACTTTAGACCATGTCAAAGGGCTGTAGCAATCTGAGGTCATCACAAAGCACTGCATAGAAAATAAATTTCACTAATAAAAGAAAAAGATGCAGCTTGATTGCAACTGATACACCAGAAAAAGAAAAGCTTTTTGCTGGTGCCACTAAGGATAAGGCCTTCGAAATCACTTCATAAAGTATCCGCCTCAGATGGCCTGTGAACTATTGTTCTTGGTCTGGTATAGAAATCTTAATCTAACTGATCCATTCGTATGAAAAACTTAAATCTCTACCGAAAACGTTGAAAATGAAGATTTATGCACTTGTAAAATTTGATGCGACTTCTAAAACGTATTCTGTTGGCCAAAAGCATGAAAAAGATATATACGAAATATTGATGTTAGGCGAAGATTCAAGTGCAATGAGCTTAATTTTCCAAATGTTCCTGACATGGCTTCGGTGAAGCTAGAGGACATTAAACTGATATTATATGAACCAACTAAATGTGAGACAACATAAAGAGATAATTCGAACTGGAAATTTGACCATAACCTCAACAATAAACAAGTTTGATAAACTGTCCCATCGTTCACCAGGGTATGTCCCATTGTTCACCAGTGCTGTTAAACAATAGGCCAATTTTGTTTTTGTTTTTTATTTAATTTTTTTCTAGTCAACAGAATATGTGATAGCATTCGAGTTAGTTTCATTTTATAAGGGAATATCTTTATTACACATGATTTTTTTTATTTTTCATACTTTGCCCATAGTAAATGAAATATCTATCTTTCTGTGTTTTTTGTCCTATTGATGACCATCCTCCCCTATATTACTTTTCCCGCGTAAGCCAGACGAGAGAAATCACGCGTGGGACAGATATGGGAATATCGATACAAAATAGCATTCCAGAAACACGTATAAATTTCTATATTTTGATTATGTATGAACAATGAATACATATTGTGGTAATTTAAAATGGAAGATAATTATTATTACTGACAATGTATTATTGTTCATATTAAAAAAATATCTCAACAAAAATATAATATTATTGTAGCAAAAATATTATTTATAAAGACAAAAGTATTTTGTTAAACAATAATGTTACATTTTAACTAACTGTTTCAAGTTAGTACTAAAAAAACATGGTTATATATAAAAAACATTGAAGAATATTGTATTGCTATCATAGCAGTATTTAAGTTAATATGAACAAAACTTTTTTAGTAACATTAGCAATATTCCATTACAAAAATTGTACAGTTAACTTAAAGGATTTTTTTGTTGTAGTGAAGAAATCTTTGAATATTTTATTGCTGATTTAACTCAATTGATGGTTAATATAACATAATTTTCCCATTACCATAACCAAATGTTATAGACAAAATACGTTTTGTTAATTTAACAAAAACCGTTCTCTGTGTGTACTTTATCTCAAATAATTTAGTATGTGGTCAATTAGAACTATCGAAATGTTAATGTCATTGCTTCACTTTTAGAGAAAACAGAGTTGGTCTAGTAGGAAACTATTGAAGAGAGTTAATCCTACTACGCTTACTTAATTGATTGGAACGTAACTTTGGTCCATTACGAGGTTTTACTGTACATCATGTGCACTGAGCACTACTGGTTTCACATTGGGCAACTAACCAGTTGCCAAAAATTATTATGCTATTTATCTATTATCTATTGACAAGTTCAACTAGAAAATTATAAACGAGAATAAATAAAACCTTCAGAACAGGTAAACAGAGTAAAATTTTCATTTATCTCAAATTCGCAAATCACGGAAGGTAATGTTGTTGGTGGTACTTATTTATTTTTCAGCTAAGGATCATAAGTAAAGAAGATCATAAAATAATATCTAGAATCTAAACTTATTCCTTCTTAGATTAAACATTTGATACCAAAACTATTAATGAAGGTGATAACGAGAAAACTTATGCGATTTGCATTGAATCTGCGTTAGTACATAAAATTACTTGTAAATACATACACAATGATTCGATGTAGAATATTTTTCCTAAGTTATAAAGCATGTAATTTCAAGTAACATATGGAGTTTAACCACATGTGCTTATTTTAACTGATATTTTTAAATGGACCAGCTGGAATTATAACGATTACAAAAGGCGGCAACGCATAAGAACCGATTAGGTGTATTAATTTTTATACATAATCTCTAAAGAAGGTTGTCATGATTTATAATTTTAACTTTAGTATAGGCATAACGTCCGTTTCGACCATTTCTGATCCTATTGCGGACGTCTAAAGGAAATTAAGCAGACAAGACTGGGAGAAACAGTCCGAAAGAAAAGTGGCTCCATGAGAAAAGTCATCTACGGACATCGGAGACGATTTTCATGGATGCAGAAAAACTACTAGGTGAATGCAGTCACTTACCAAGGGAGGTGACTAAATGAAAGACAAGGACTGGTTGCTGCAATTCACGGATGGAACAGGAAAATGAAAAAAATGAAGACAAAACACAATATCTAAAACTTCTTAGTTAAAGAACATAACGATAGCGCTATCCTCTAAAACTACAATAATTAGCGTTAAAATAGGATAATCTTGGTAGAATGAATAAAAAGACTATATGTGCATATAAGCTTATTTAAAACTGATCGCAATACAAGAGATGACAACACTTCTCTTCCTTTCACCACAGACAGCTTCAGGATAGAGCCCCTGAGGGCACCGCGATTGTAATATACATAATATTAGGTAACTTATATCAGAGGCTAAAATATCAACAAAATGAAATTATACAGCATTTATTGAATGAAAATATTTTTTTTAAATTGTTCTTAATACTCAAAAGATTACAGTTGGAATGATTTGAAGATTTAAAATTACCAAGTCAGAATAATTTATCTAGGTAACATTCAATTAAATTAATTAACAAAAACTAAAACAGACATTAAGTTGAATAAAATTCACTTGATTAATATTCACGTCACAAACATTAATGAAAATGAATCTTTTGAATGATTTACAGAACATCTTTATAAAAATATTACGATTTGTAGAGTTCAAACCAAGTGGTTCAGGTATATTAGTCTACAGGACTGATTATTGTAGTGGTCTTTCCTGGTGAATTTGTAATGGTTCATCGTTGCTTGGTATGAATTATTAGTCTATTGAAAAGATGTACTTTTAGTTTCTCAGAATACTCTGTTAAGCTTTCTAGGCTTGTTTCGGGTATCCAGGTGTTTCTGGCTAAAGAGTTTATGTTCCTGATTAATTTTAAGAGTTTCTAGTTAATTAGTAAGAGTTGATTTAAATGATGTACAATTTCAAAAAATTATTCTAGACTAAGTAATTTTTTGAAGTTATTCAAAATTTTCTGGCTGATTGTTGCTTTGTGTATTTAATTTTTCTTCATATTCACATTGCAATAAACAATAATTGTTTACATCATCATTAAAATCTTGAAGATACGTTGAATATTCCTTAAGATTTTCTATGTAATCTAGTAGATTTGGTAGCCGGTAAATTGCTCGAAAACAATTGCTCGAAAGACAATTGCTCGAAAACAATTGCTCGAAAAACAATTGCTCGAATGAACAATTGCTCGAAAGAACAATAATTGCTCGAAAGACAATTGCTCGAAAAACAATTGCTCGAACGAACAATTGCTCGAATGAACAATTGCTCGAATTATCAAATTGCTCGAATTATAAAATTGCATAAATTTCGATTTTATAAAAGTCAGTTATTCAT
>CANNZV010003328.1:69953-126731 GCA_947561585.1 Caprella mutica
GTTAATGATTGAAGAAAATAGAGGACTCCTTGGTTGCTGCATTATGTAGGATGAAGAACTCAACAAGAAGTAATTTTAATTTTCCCAAGCTTTCAGAAATCTTCGTGATTTCCGTCTTCAGGGGTAACATTTATTTAGAAACAAGCGACTTATAATCTACCTACTCGTAATCATGATACATATCCTAATTTATAATTTTTTTTTAACATTTCAATTTTAAATTTTGACAATCTTATTAACTATGGGCACTATTTACTAAGGAACTTCATATGCTCTATTTAAAGTGTTATCCTATCCATGCGTATAGTACGATTCTAATTTTCTCCTATTAAAAGTATGCTAACATTGTTACAATATCCTAACATTATCAAAATCTAAACTATGGCCCGTATCTCTATTATGCTAATATATCTATGATTATTGTACTCTCTTAACTACATTAGATTTATGTTCCCTAATCCTATCTCCTAACATTCTACCTGTTTCTCCAACATATTTACTATCACAATCCTAACAATCTATCTAATATACTACATTGATTTTACTCTCCTTATCTAATCTATCCTTAATTCTTATAACCTAGTTTCCTATAGTATTATTAGATCTATTGCTTAACATAATATTAAATGGTTTCAAAATCCTTTATATTCTTTCGCTTGTTCCTTTTATGTATGGGGCTACAATATATCGTCTGTTGCTGTCCTCTTCTTCGATTCTTGCTGACTGTTATTGGTTTTGCATGTCAAATTTCTTCTTATTTATCACTTTATTAATTTCTTCTTCATTTTTAACTAAATAAGGATAGGGTAATAAATTAATGTAATTAACACTTTAAAGAGAATATATTCATTTGTCAAGCAATGGTAAATACACTGTGTATCTTCACTAGAACGCTCACAAGTAAAGGTCTCAATAACTAAGACTGGAGATAAGATGTGTATCTCGTGCGAGACAATCGGTAACTAACTTGAATGTTACTTACTCACAATCATATAGGTTCGTGATAGCAGTTATGCATACACAATTGCTGTGTTTGCATTACTACAGGGAACCTATGTTGGGAATAATTATATTTATTTTTCTAACAGTTGATGGACTAAATATTCCAGAGTTATTTACTACACACAACAGCACAGTCTATATCCCTTGTTATGTTGACTCCGGAACTGATCATGTGAGTATTCACCCCACCTTTATGATATATACATATATTAATATTACATATATTTATATTCAAAATCAATGGAGTATGTGTATTTCAATAACAAATTAAGTAATCAATACTCTTACCAAAGTAATAGTAATGGCATTGAATATTTTATATATTTGACTAAATTGACGACGAGGGACGTCGGTGTACTCGGACGTTCAGAGTATTCGGAATATGCGGAGGAATATCCCAGCTATGGTAAATCTCTAGTTCACATCCCTATATCATTTAGGGACGTGAACTAGGAACCTATCAAAATACCCTCTACCTAGTTCACGTCTTTAATTTAATTATGGACGTGAACTAGGAAGGGGGAATTTTTAAATTATATTTTCTTAAATTTAGTAATCTTTTATCTGATTAAATTATATTGAACTTAGTAATATTAATTGACAGAAATTCTAGTACCAAAAAGAAATATTTGAATTAGAAATTCAGCAAATTTAACAAGATTGTTTTGAAAACTAAATAAATTAAGATGTCTGTCTCTTACGCTGCTTGAATAAGCTCGATAATGAACTATCTGTTTATATTGGACTACATGTGAAAAGCATACTTTATTGAACTATCCCCTTCCTTTTCACGTCCCCAAATCAATAAATGACGTCCCTAGTTATTATTGTAATTGCAAAATCTTTTCTCACCTAGGAATACATGACTCCGAATTCCTGGACTCGGGTTGGATATGACGGTTATGTGGAAATAATGATGGCTCCTAACTATATGCCAACAAGCAATGTTGAGTCACATCCAACCAAACTAACTAGCTTTACTTCTCTGGTCGTTAGAAACATTGTAAAATCCCAAGCAGGCACATACACCTGTCACACCGATAAAGGAAGCGCTAGTACTTTGGTCCATGTTTTGGATGGTGGTGAGTGTCTTTCAAATATTTGCATCATATATTTGAAGGGGGTATAGGACAATTCGTCTATCGGACATTTCGACCGCGAAATGCTGTATTTTGTAATATAAAGTTTTACAATATTTTATTAAGTGTCATGAGTAAATATGTAACAATATTATAGTGATTTAAGCCAAATCATTTCATGGAAACACTAAAACAATGTTTACCTATCGAATTGTTTTCATCTTGAAACCGACCGTACATTTACAGTGTTTACGAATGGTTTTTGACGAACAAGAAATTTAAGCACTCAATTACATTTTAATACTAATAACCCACAACAAAGATTTGACTGAAAGTGACTATACCGATAATGTACGTATAAGCCGATTTCATATATCATTATTGATTATATCATTAAATGAAGTATTCAGTTTTATTATAGTATAGAATATAGATAGTAGAAGAAGATTGCAAAGAATGCAAAAAGAATGAATTTATATTTACCATCAACAAAGGGTGCTTAAATAATTTCAACTACTATAAAATTTAGTGTATATACATATGTACATTTTATTAAGCAAAATAAAGCATTTCGTGGATGAATTGTCAGTGGATGAAACGACCGGCCACGATACTTGAAAATTGAAATTTAAAAGAATGTTCAATATCGGTGCTAACAAAATATACATTCTAAAATCACCATAACTATATTTGCATATGAGATAGAAAATTCAAACAAAGATCATTCGAAAGAGAATTGAGTGAAATTTTATTCTTCATATCGTATATTTTTTTCCAGAGTGATCGCCATCAGCAGTAATACACTTCTCGAAACGAGATGCAAATTATCAATGAATTTACCGAGCTTTTCACTGTTGATAAAAGCCAGTATATTCAAGTATAATAAATTCCAATTAAAATTTGTAAAGTACTCTATTATTTTCTTTAGCAATACTACATGCTATTCTTTTTTAATGAACCTTTCATATTTTGAAATTAATGGATGAATTAGAACTCAAAATTTGATGTTGGAATATCTTAAGATCAAAAAAATAATTTGAATCTGTAGAAGGTGTTTATAAGACAAAAGAAAAGAATTGATAGAATCCTCAATAAATTTTAACACTATCCTTCTTTTCAGAATTACCTCAAATTGCCTCTTCAATTGAATCACCTAAATCTGCATTGCCATCGTGCTCGGAAAATTTCGATTTGGTCCATGGTAAGTGTCTCTACTACAGCAGTGTAAAGAAGAATTGGAACGGCGCACACATTGATTGTTTTGATAGAACCAGCAGCCTCATCACCTTCAAAGATGTCAAGGATTTGATGTCTTTCTTGCTCAATCTTCAAAAGTCAGGTTCGAATAATATATATAGAAATCTCCTAGTCGGAGAATTATAATCACTGATCGTTAGTTTTCAATTGGTGATTACAGTCGATAATTCGACAGAAAGTCAATCAAAATTTATCATGAATATAAAACACTTTTTTCTGCACTTTCCTCTTCAGGACCTACACATTACCAGTTTGATTTATGGACTGGACACGCTTCTTTTGATGAGAAAAGCAGCCTTTTCGGTTCACTGCAAAATGACGCTCAGGTAAATAGAAATATTCTATTATTTACTACAGTGTTAAAATGATATAAATGGTAAAATCTAGGAGTAAGACAATCCGTAACAAATTACAACAATTGATATCTACTTTTCTCATTTAAGTGGAGTCATCTCACTGAGTACAAGAATACATCTTTCTTTTTAACTCCATAGAGCAGTAAACAGTAAACACTCTGAACCAAAAAATAAAAAAAAAATTATCTACTTTTCATTCAAAATTTATATATGACACCACCCTCTATCAACACATTTCTATTTCTGATGTTCCGCTTGCAGGTTTCACCAATGTTGCGGAAGCAATGGGCAAGACTATCAAACTGCGGTAGACTGGTGACAGTCAAGCAAGCTGCCATTACTCCCACATATGGTGTGCACTGTCAATCATTGAAGTTCAATTACCTTTGCGAACAGCCAACTCTCTGATTCGTCACTTTATTTGGGGAATATTCTTAGAGAAACGAATGGAATGTAATCTTATTCTTAACTTCTGTTCATTTCTATTTACACGTATTGGTGGTTGTTTTAACTTTTCACTGTCCACTATATTTACAACAATTGGTGGTTGTTTTAACTTTTCACTGTGCATTTTATTTACAACTATTGCTGGTTGTTTTAACCCTTCACTGTGCACTTTATTTACAAATTGGTAGTTGTTTTAACTCTTTAAGCCCGTATTACACTGTGGCGCTCGCTATGGCGGTCGCCACAGTTTTGTTATTTTTCTCTCTAACTCCGCCCCTTTTCTCTCTAATAGCGAAAAATGTCTTAGCGAGCAGCACGAAATTGTGATCGCTCACTGCGCGATAGAACGAACAACTCCACCGTTTTACAGGTGATGAAATTGTCACTGAAGCCTGCTAAAGAGATTTGAAGAAGTGGAAAAAGTATTTTGTTTCATTTTAAAAGTTATTTAAGACTTTGTACGGCTACTGCGCGATACAAAAAAGGAATGAACGCTTCTGTGTAGTGCCCAGTGTTGTCATACAATCAATGGAATTAAACTTTTTAATATAAATATATTTTTTTAATATATCAAAACGATAATTAACTGAATATATATTCGGGATGACATCGAATTTTATTGGTACGATTCATTTCATAGTAAATTTTTCATTTTTCCCTAAATTTCAATGCACGATCACCGCCATATCGTCTCGTCTAGTGTAATAGCAATTTTGAGAATGGTGAGCGCCATATCTCTAGAGAGAGAGACAACACCGCTATGGCGAGCGTCACAGTGTAATACGGGCTTTACTGTGCACTTTATTTACAACTATTGGTAGTTGTTTTAACTCTTCACTGTGCAATTTATTTACAACTATTGGTGGTTGTTTTAACTCTTTACTGCGCACTTTATGTACAACTATTGGTAGTTGTTTTAACTCTTCACTGTGCGCTTTATATAATCATATTATGACTATATTGAATAAATTTAAACATTATTTGATGTTTTTTGTAAAGCCCATATTACACTGTGGCGCTTGCCACGGTTTTGTTATTTTCCTCTCTAACTCCGCCCCTTTTCTCTCTAATAGCAAACAATTCCATGGCGAGCGCCATAAAATTGTGATCGCTCACTGCGCGATAGAACGAACACCGCCACCGTTTTAGAGGTGATGAAATTTTCACTGAAGCCTGCTAAAGAGATTTGATGTAGTGGGAAAATATTTTTTTACATTTTACAAGTTATTTAAGACTTTGAATGGCTACTGCTTGATACATTGTAGAATCTGCATAAGAAATAACCAGGTTTTGTATAAAAATGAATTAGTGCAATCAATGAAATAGAAAAAAATAATACTATATAGGCATGGAATTGCTTCACACAACTATCAAAAAGATAATTAACTAAATATATTTTCGTGATGAATCGAATTTTAATGCTACGATTCGTTTCATAGTAAATTTTTCAATTTTTCCTTAATTTCAATGCACGATCACTGCCATATCGACTCGTCTAGTGAAATAGCAATTTTGAGAATGGTGAGCGCCATATCTGTAGAGAGAGACAACACCGCCATGGCGAGCGCCACAATGTAATATGGGCTTAATGTCCTCCATGGAGGACGGTGTGCGTTGAAGAGTTAAATAATCCTGGAAAATAGATCCAAATATTGTTATTAAAAACTGTTGAAGCTGAAGTCTCCAATTTCACAGCAATTAATTAAATTAGTATAGGTTTAACGTATGGATCAATATTAGGTTTCCTTATCAATAAATCTATTTATAATGGAGAATTCCAAGACTCCCTTAAAATAGATCGAGTTGTTCCTCTCCACAAATCTGGTGATGGCAATATATTATGTAACTACAGACCCATATCTATACCGTCAACTTTAAGTAAAGTATTTGATAGAGCTATCCACCAGCAATTGTATTGCTAATTTGAATATTAAGATATATCTTTCTTATAACAGTTTGGTGGTATTAGAAAAATAAGTCAACATCTTGATAAGAGAGATAATGTTCAGTCAATCCTTTTGGATTTTCAAAAGGCTTTCGATTCCGTTGACCATAGCATACTACTGCATAAATTGTATCACTATGGCGTACGAGGTTTTACGTATGATTTTTTGAAGTCTTATTTGACTCGCCGGACCCAATATGTGTTTATTGATCATTTTAATTAATCCTCTTCTACCGTCACACATGGTGTACCACAGGGCTTCATTTCTGTTTCTTGTAATGATCTTCCTAATTCTTCTGATGTATTTGAGTTTAATTTATTTGCCATCACTATTTACTTTAAATACATGCAAGCCTCACTTTAAAGGGGCAGTTCAGTCAAAATCAAACTATCGCCAAATTGGTCCTAAATCGATTTAGTATATTTATTTATGTAACATTAGAATATTCGTTGATATTAGAAATGTTTTTATAAAAAGTATATTGTAAATTAGTGGCGCCATCTGTGGACTGCGGTGGACCGCGTAACTAATCATTGTACCTAGTACGTAAACAAAATGATAACCAGTCCCAGACTTGAATCGGTTATTAACTTATGAAAATGGTGAAAATAATTTGTGAAATTGAAAACTGTCCTTCGAGTCAATCAGATTTAGTTTTGAAAAGAAAGCCATCTCTTCATAAATTAGCAGTTAATACTGTTGATAGAAAAATTGTTCACATGTTATCAGCTGTAAAATGTAAACAAATACTACAGAGTGGTGGCGCCATCTGTAGTAGGACGCAGGAACTAAATCAAATTTATAAAATATGATATATATCGCTTATTATGTTTTTTTTCAACCGTTTAATTCTACAAGAATGTTCTATTCTTACTAAGTGATCGTTCAGCATTAATATTATGAAAAATAAATTGACTGAACTGCCCCTTTAAGTACAACTCACTTTAACAAAAGTGGTACTTATTTTGAGTCATGATTCGAAATAAGAACCGTTCGTAGACATAGAAAACGGAGACATTTATTGTGATTATTTCACGGTAACTAAAAAAAAATATTAAAATTATAACCCAGATGAGGTTATTAGAAGCAATTGGTTCAGAAATTCAACATGTCCTATTTTAGGGTAAGTTCCGTGTTATTGCACGGAATTATAAATTTCTTGTTACTTTTATTCGCTTTAGTTACCGTTTAGTAACTAAACTGAGTCGTGATTTGGTAACTAAAGCGGGGGATGCCTGTACTAACAACATTTTCAAAATAAAAAGTGACCTTTTTTAAAGTTTACTACCCTTTTAAGATACTAGATTTTCCGTCAATTAAAATTTTCAGTAAAATATATTTTAATCAGATAGGTAGAAGATAATTAAATTTAAGAAAAATACTCCCTTCCTAGTTCACGTCCCTATTTCAATTAGGGACGTGAACTAGGAAGGGGGTATTTAGATCGGTTCCTATAGTTCACGTCCCTAAATGAAATAGGGACGTGAATTAATTAAGAATTTACCAAATTTTCTCAGATTCTAAATATTTATAATAATTTAATTCGTATCATCCTGTATTTAAATATGTATTCTATTTCATACAATATTATATTCTATTATTTATATATACTTTCAAAGTTATGAAACACTTTTAATTATTACTTTACCGGAATATTATTGTTCTAGTGTCAATTAAGTTGAGTTACTCATCAATTTTAAAACAACAATTTTCTTTGGTGAAAATTTTCTTTCATTATTTTCATTGGTAGACTCTCTTATTCTCTGAAAATTCAGGACGATCGACAAATAATACTAAATTGTTCTTAAATTTTAACGGACTTATTTTGTCTCTAAAATATATATTAATGTGATCAATTAGACATTTTTTACTTGTTTATTTAAAATATAGATTATTATTTTTATCTATAAGGACTATTAACAAGAGATCATTATTAAAAAGTAATTTACAGCAGTCAAATTTCTAATTGAATATATTTTACTATCATCATCTTTAAACATTATTTAATCTATTATTATTTATTATTATTCAATCTAGGGTGAATTGATAATTATTGGACTGTTCCATATTGTCGAATAAATATGATAATTATAATGTATCATAGCTCTTCAACAACTAGGTCTTAGATTTTTGTATTAGGCAGGCTCGTAAGCTTCATTTACTATCACCTCTTCATTTTCCTCTTCCATTCTTGACTGCAACCACTGGTGCTTGTGTCCCTTTTCGTCACATTCCTTGGTAAATGACTACATTCACGGAGTAGTTTTTTATCATCCATTAGCTTTGTCACCAGCGGTGGTAAGTGACTTTGTTCATGGAACTACTTTCCTTTCCGACTGCTTCTTCCAATCCTTTTTAAAATTTATTTTGCACGTCGGCGAAATTGGCAGAAAGCTGACGTTAAACCCTATACTAAAATTAATTAAAAACAACATGTTTTTTTTTATATTTGCCGTTAACTTATGTCCTTATTCAAAACACCTTTATGTTTACTGTATTATAAAAATTAGGTAGTTGTGGGCTTCTTTCCTGAGGGTATCTTTCCGGGAACCCAATTATGATACCTTTAGGTATCCAAGATAGCTACAGGTATCATGGATACCAATTATGATACCTTTAGGTATCCAAGATAGCTACAGGTATCATGGATACCAATTATGATACCTTTAGGTATCCAAGATAGCTACAGGTATCATGGATACCAATTATGATACCTTTAGGTATCCAAGATAGCTACAGGTATCATGGATACCAATTATGATACCTTTAGGTATCCAAGATAGCTACAGGTATCATGGATACCAATTATGATACCTTTAGGTATCCAAGATAGCTACAGGTATCATGGATACCAATTATGATACCTTTAGGTATCCAAGATAGCTACAGGTATCATGGATACCAATTATGATACCTTTAGGTATCCAAGATAGCTACAGGTATCATGGATACCAATTAAAAATATTGCAATTTGTTAAATGATATTCTTTTTTCCATATCTGATCGATAATTTGGTACGTTCGTCAACTCAGAACTTAGCCTAGAATTATGTTTCAGTATTTCAAAAGTTAAAACTCAGATTTGTCTAATTGGCTTAAATTTTTGATTAATTCCTCTGTTCAATGTTTTTTTTATGGCTTGAAATTTTAAAAATGAGCCAAAATTGGCTTAGAGTTTGCCAGCCTCTGAAAAATGGGCAATTCATAAAAAATAACTCTACGTGAAGTAAGTCTACGGAGATTAGCAACAACATTTCAGTAACTTATTTAAACTTATTAACATTGATTAACGACACCCCTGAGACAGAGTTATGGTGGGGCCATGGAAGATAGGGAGGGTGGGCCTCTATGACCCCACCATAACTTTCTGTATGGGTGTATCACATTCAAAGTTAACTTATATGATTTTTTTTTCTTTTTAACATGAATATATTTATTTTTTTCTGAGTTTTTTTCTATCTATTCGTTTTTCTATGTAAACGTATAAACATTCAAAAACACGCCGATGAAATAATCAAAATACTACGCTAGGGTAAGTTCTTATTTATCGGTCAGTTCCACATTTTCGGACACGTAACAAAAAACGATATAATAAAAAATAAATAATTATTATTATATCGTTCTTTCTTACGTGTCTGAAAATGAACACGTAAGTGTCCATTTAACTGACCGATAAATAATAACTCACACTAATTCTTATACCACAAAATTAATACTCTATAAATAATAATTTTCAGACGTGTGTATCTTGCTGTGGTGGAACTTTACGATATTGATTTTTGAGGATAGATGACACGTAAGAGAGAGAGAGAGAGAGAGAGAGACTGTAGCGATACATTTTATGGGGGGGGGCGTTAGCTTCAACCGAGTTGTTTGTTCCTGTGACGTCATTAGAACAACACTCATTAGTAACATATTTTGATGTTTTTAACCAGTTCCAATACCTAAATTATATCACTATTTTCATTAATAGGCAATTTATAGAGTCTTTTAAATGATACCCTCTTCAATTAACTTAAATTTGATGATAAAGTGTTGCTGTTTTGACGTCACGCACACAAAAGAATTTAATTATCCTTACTATTTCTCACCTATGTATTGAGGTGACGGATTTTGCGTCTCTTTTCATTTTCAAAAGAAACACAATCATAAAACAAGAAACTTTAAATCAAATTGAAGACCTTTCACTGCTTTAATAATTGAGTGAATTTATCACTTATAGCATTTAAAGATAATAAATAATTCAATAATTCGTTCAAATTAACTTAAATAATCTGTTTAAAATGTTGCTATTATGACGTCATGAGAATATGTCACTGCTATATTAGTTTGAGGTGAAAAAAGGCATCCTGAATGCAGTGGAGAGTAAAAAGAAGTACCCTGGATGCAGTGGAGAGTAAAAAGAAGCATCCTGGATGCAGTGGAGAGTAAAAAAAGTATCCTGGATGCAGTGGAGAGTAAAAAGAAGCATCCTGGATGCAGTGGAGAGTAAAAAGAAGCATCCTGGATGCAGTGGAGAGTAAAAAAAGTATCCTGGATGCAGTGGAGAGTAAAAAAAGTATCCTGGATGCCGTAGAGAGGCTCAGTGTGGGACAGATCGTCATAGAGGTATGACGTCATGCTGCGTCATCTCCTGAAGCCATTGGCATGATTAGAAAAATATTGATCTGCTTTTTGAGTTTTTGGGAGATTTGATGGGTGAGGTATGAATTATCGATCGGTTACACATTATCGGTCATATAATAAATACATTCAATTAGCATTTTAACTCGTTATTTTAAATGGTATCCATGATATCTACATATATCATGGATACCAATCATTATATCATGGATATTATACATAGAAGTATCATGGATACCAATTAAAATAACAAATTGAAATTTTAATTGAATATTTTTTTGTGTGACCGAAAATGTGAAACCGTTCCATAACTCGTATCTTACCCTATTTCAGGGTTATGAATAATGTTACACGCGTAATTGAGATGAATTTATTGCATAGTCTTATTTCGATGGAATAAAGTGTATTACATTTACAGTTATTGTACTTTGTAGCCTTATGCGGTAAAACATTAGTAATGAATAGGGCTGTGACAATATGCTTTGTAATTCATAGATCTTAAGAATATCACAGACGAAATGAAATGGTATCGAATACTATATACCGCTGGTGTAGAACCATTTAATACTCTTTAATTCTCTCCGTCTATAATAATCATTGGGACCTGTGATATTATAAGCATATTGTCACAACCTTAATAAAGAATATATATATTTGAGAGAAAATGTTATATTATTTGCAAAAGAAAAATGATGTTCCATTTGATTTATGTTATTAAAAAAAAACAGAAAACTTATATAATAAAATAACAACAAGTTAAATAATCATTATATACTTTTTACTAGGGTAAGTTCTTGATTATCGGTCAGTACCACATCTTCGGTCATATAAGAGAAAACCATATAAAAATTGTTATTATTACACATTGTTATCTAATAACAATTGTAATATTGTTTTTTCTTACATGGTCAAAGATGTAGTACTGACCAATAATTCGGAACTTCTCTATTAACTTCGAAAATATGACACCGTCCGGTAACTTGGAATTGACCTTACCTTCAATTTATAAAACGAATACATAATTTAACATTACACTTAATTTGTTATCAATGTGTTCACAAATAACTTTTTACCAATCAATTTAAAAAAATCAAACTATTACACGAAATCAAATTTATCTAATTTAAGTTTGAATAACTTTACTTATTAAATACAATGAATTAAAACATCCATTGGATCGTTAAATAAATTATAAACTAACAAGTTTGTTTATGTTTTCATTTACCATATTATTTACACATTTTAATAATTAACTGTAAATAGTTCATCCCTAGTGGAATATTATTTGTATTGACTGTAAATAGATATTGTATGAATGTTCTTCACCGTAAGAGTTCATCCCTAGTGGAATATTATTTGTATTGACTGTAAATAGATATTGTATGAATGTTCTTCACCGTACCGTAAGAGTTCATCCCTAGTGGAATATTATTTGTATTGACTGTTAATAGATATTGTATGAATGTTCTTCACCGTAAGAGTTCATCCCTTGTGGAATATTATTTGTATTGACTGGAAATAGATATTGTATGAATGTTCTTCGCCGTAAGAGTTCATCCCTAGTGGAATATTATTTGTATTGACTGTAAATAGATATTGTATGAATGTTCTTCACCGTAAGAGTTCATCCCTAGTGGAATATTATTTGTATTGACTGTTAATAGATATTGTATGAATGTTCTTCACCGTAAGAGTTCATCCCTTGTGGAATATTATTTGTATTGACTGGAAATAGATATTGTATGAATGTTCTTCACCGTAAGAGTTCATCCCTAGTGGAATATTATTTGTATTGACTGTAAATAGATATTGTATGAATGTTCTTCACCGTAAGAGTTCATCCCTAGTGGAATATTATTTGTATTGACTGTAAATAGATATTGTATGAATGTTCTTCACCGTAAGAGTTCATCCCTTGTGGAATATTATTTGTATTGACTGTAAATAGATATTGTATGAATGTTCTTCACCGTAAGAGTTCATCCCTAGTGGAATATTATTTGTATTGACTGTAAATAGATATTGTATGAATGTTCTTCACCGTAAGAGTTCATCCCTAGTGGAATATTATTTGTATTGGCTGTAAATAGGTATTGTATGAATGTTCTTCACCGTAAGAGTTCATCCCTAGTGGAATATTATTTGTATCAGATGAATTATTTTGCCATTCTGAATTATTATCAATGAATATTTTTTTCCAATTTAAAGGCTGTTCCATAACATTAATATTTTCATTATGTCAACAAAATTATGTTAATTATGTCAAATTGACATATATTTAGCATAGTAACATATCTACATAAATAATATATATGGCACTGACTAAAAATTATAATTAAAAATAAAATATTATTTTTATTAGTAATAAATAAATAAAATTATTTTTGGCACGTCCTTGTCTTCAGTTTTGATTGTATTGTAAATAATATTAATATTGTAAATAATATTATTATTGTAAATAATATTATTATTGTAAATAATATTATTATTGTAAATAATATTATTATTGTAAATAATATTATTTTAACACTAGAAAAATTTAATTTTTAATTATCATATTTAAAAAAGCTTCATTGCATAAGACTTTAATTATTTTATTAAACTTAGAATTATATTTCGAAGAGATTATTGAATTAGTCGATATTATATACACATAACTATCTACAGTGTTTTGTACAAACAAATAAAATGATAGAATTTGAACAAGTAACACGTTTAATTGGCTGGTTCTTCCGGGTTTTCTTTGGTATCACTTTTGTTGATGGCTGAAACGGTGACCTCGCTACTGCTATCGGGATGCTTGGATCCGTCATCACGCTGTCCATCGATAGATTTATATATTTGAGTGAGATGTTTGAAGATGTACTGAGTCCCAAGACTGTCCCTACTAGCATTACTGCATCCGCTGCTGCTAGAATGACTCCTACGTTCACCATTCTCGTCATCACTTGGATCATGTGCATCCCGACCCGGAGGATGGAAAGCCGAGACCCGGTCTTCAGAATTTCGAAGAACGCTTGTGCTTGAAGGCTGAGTGTCTTCAGATTTTGTAATTGGTGGAAGGGATAAAGCTGAAGGACGTCCGAGATGTAGAGGAGGTAAATTTGTGCTTCCGTTTGAAGATGACGGGAGCGTTGGTACTGGTAGGTCTTTGGGAGGGCCAAAATTTCGCAACTGCCCGGCCAAACGCAAATCTAAAAGAAGACGGTATGGGTCGATAGGCGGAGGTGGTAAATGGGATGGCAGGGGGACTTGTGGTCTTAGAAGAGATGCATGTGCAGCCCATGGGGAAAGAACATCTGTTGGAGGAGGAACTGGAGAATGTAGGAACGAAGGTTGCATCAGCAGGGGAGCGGGAAGTCCTTCCGCCGGACGGTTTAGCCTGTCGTCTCGGTTATCCTCAGTGCGTGGTCTTTTTGCGGAAGATTCATTCTCCGTGGATGATTTCTCGTTATAGAGGGATCTCTTTAGACCACCATCTTCGAAAAATGGATGTGATCGATGTGACGGGAAGTCCATTTGTGAATGAAGAGGAGAAAGGTGCGGGGGAGGGCCGCCTTTGGTCAGAAGAGCAGCCCGCAAGTGCTGTTGAAGAGAGGCATCAGGAGGCTGTCCGGGAGTTCTTGGAGCCATTCGTCTCAACAAATCACTGAAGAAGTTTCCAGGGAATGGAGAGTTCATATTGAACAGGTAAGGAGGTGTAGCGGATATGAGTTGTGAGACAAACTGGAATGAGCTTAAAGAGTGGGGGTGGCGGAGTGGTGCTCCATCTACCGGTGGAGCTCTGCTGCCTGGTGTGTCCGGAGCAGCCATCTGAAACAAACAGAAATTGTGACGTGAATAAAAGTTACACTTATATAACAATATGAAAAAAAAACCTATTTCTATTTCTCAATGAGGAGCAAATCATAAACTTATTCGAATTACCCCTTCCCAATCTTTGCATCATTCAAAATAAAAAATAATCGAAATAGTGCAACCTATCAAAATGTGGGCGTGGTGTACATTACTACAAACAATGTCAAAGATATCGTGAGGCGTCCATTGTTTTCTCAGATTGTGAAGATGTAAAGTTACATCTGCTTGAAGTGCTCCTAGGCGGTGAAATGGTCTCTCCAAAGCGACACATCGCCTCGACTCACTCTGAAATATTACTCTTTTAGCGTCGAGTTATCGTCGATTGCTCGAGTCTCTGGAGAGGTGCAAGGCGTTTGTGAAAATTGTATTGGACTACAAATAAGGCAAGGAGGAGCTCTTCTCTATTCACTACAAACAATAAAAAGTTCAGAGAGGAAAAGGAGAAAGGGGGGGAGTGGGGTGATACTTCTTAGACCAACTTAGTTTTTCTCTAACAATTTATTTACTTTGAAGAGTTGAATCAACTTCTTATATATTTCAGTGCTTCACTACTTTAGTTTTCATCAGACTTGGTATCTAGGATACAATCTTTAAAATTAATTAAGATTTGACTTGACTGTACCATAGCTACACATTCTGACGTAAAAGATTAATACCTATCTATGTAGGTTGTATAATTTCATACCGAAAGCCTTTTACGCCATTTTGACGTCAAAATACTGATATAAATTTATATATTTTAGTATTACATCAAGAAATATTTGATCTTACAATGAGTTACGCTACTCGTACATCTCACGTGATGGCAAATGAGGTTACTAAAGTCCTCTATGATGTCGTAACGTTTATAATCCTTTGGTAATGGACTTTTAATCTCCTCATAACAGGGGGATCCACTAGATGATTAAATGAGATGAACGACCTATTGGTGTAGTATAAATTGAAACAGCATTATATTGGACACTCTCCGTACCCTGAAAGTGGAGGTTAAGATATATGAACCAATTTGACATTTTTCTGACTGATCATTGACTTACTAATACCCAGTATTCGAATCCTGTGTGGCTTCAAGCTAGAGTCTAATCGTTTAGAATGAAATATTCAAATATAACCGACCGCTTCGCTCAAAGCGTCTATAAAATGACGGGAAATTACGACCCGTAGTGGGTATTCGTAAGCCCGAATGTGGCCATCAACTGACAAAGAGCTATAAAGAACACGATATTGTGACTCTGAAGAGAGAATTGCAAGGGACTTCAGCCACAGTATGAACGAGAAACACTTTTGGGGTTAGGTGGATTGATGGTTTGGTCTAATGGTTTGATTATGGTTTCATCTGACCAAATGGTTTGGTTATGGTTTCTTCTGACCAAATGGTTTAGTTATGGTTTCATCTGACCAAATGGTTTAGTTATGGTTTCATCTGACCAAATGGTTTTGTTATGGTTTCATCTGACCAAATGGTTTGGTTATGGTTTCATCTGACCAAATGGTTTTGTTATGGTTTCATCTGACCAAATGGTTTAGTTATGGTTTCATCTGACCAAATGGTTTGGTTATGGTTTCATCTGACCAAATGGTTTAGTTACGGTTTCATCTGACCAAATGGTTTGGTTATGGTTCGATTCCCAATTTCTAACCTCGTCTGTTTTCAACCGATAAGCAAAAGTTGGAATTAATTAGAGACTTAGCCGCAAAATCTTAAGCTGCTTACCAAAATCTCTTATAAACTCTTCGATTGGTGATGAGAAGCATCATCTCGTTTGAAGAAATCAATACAATGGTATTTATACACATTTCATTATTGTAATAAACCTGTAACTGACTTGTGTAGAATAAATATCGGTGGAAGTTATGGCGGGGTCATAGAAGATTAAGAGGGGCAAGTTATGGTGGGGTCACAGAAGATTACTCGTGACGGTCTCCTGTTAATCTTCTATAGCTCCACAAAAACTTTCTTTCTATTGAATCTCCTAACATATTAATCTTCTATTGCTGCCCCACTTTAATCTTCTATGGCCCACCCTCTTAATCTCCTATGACCCCACCCTCTCAATCTTCTATGCCTCCCCCCCTCTTAATCTCCTATGGCCCTAACCTCTCAAGACAGTTCTCACATTCACAACAGCATCTCATAACAGTAGGGCCAGTGTCCGCAATGTCTTTCATATGCTAAACTGACCATAAGATATTGTCAGACAAGAGTGGGTCAAATGTAGTGACCTCAGACACTGTCTTGACTGACCATTGCACTTCATTTGAATACCAAAAGAGGGTCATAGAGCCATCTTAGCGTCTACAACAGTCTTTCTTGGACCACTGGATATCACAATTTGAAATAGGTGTAGTGAATTCAAAATCAATCGGCAGGTCTTATTTTAATTACGAAATGGACAGGGATCTCTAGACAATCCAGTTATTTTTAAACCCAGTAAATAAGTTATTGCGGGGCCGTAGAAGAGTGGGTTGAGACCCCGCGTGGTCCATCCAATATTTTTTTTCTGGGTCTGATTATAGTTCTCATGATATGATGATTATAAATTGACATTGTTATCTAGAAGTAAATTCATATAACTAAACCGTTTAAACGTTACCTTTTTACCTCAAATTATATCGTTACCTTACGTAAGTTCTGAGTTAAAGGACGGTTCCAAATTTTCGCACATTTAAGAAAAAACTAAACATCATTATAATTTAATTGGTATCCATGATACCAGCAGATATCATTGATACCATGCAATTATAATAAAAGTTGAATGAAAATTACTTTATGACCGAAAATGTGGTTCTGTCCGATAACATTAAACTTACCCTTCCAATAAGTTAGCATATAAGCAGGTGCTTAATAATACATTGTGTTGAATATTTAATAAGATCAGCACACAGCATATGTTAGACTGTGCGTCCATTAGCAGAGATTGAAAAGGAAGGATGGCTTTGAATAATAGATAGCTAATTTCACACCGATATGATTACGAAGCCACAGTGCGTATAAGGGACTCACGTCGTCATACGTCGATCGATACCAATGAGTAATTCAACGTTTAATATCTTATTTAAATCAATGATTTAATCCTTTATATATTAATAAATCATTATATTCAACTCATGTTAAGTAGGATCGATAGCTGTTGATAGAATCTAGCTTTGTAGTTTATGTTAATTTTTAATACTTAAAAATCCATTTTATTATGTAGTGAAAAAATTGGATTTTGAACCTAGAAGATTGATGTTGAAGAATACCTACTGACAAAGTATCACGTGTTTATCAGGAGTAACAATACGTACTGACAAAGTATCACGTGTTTATCAAGAGTAAGAATACCTACTGACAAAGTATCACGTGTTTATCAGGAGTAACAATACGTACTGACAAAGTATCACGTGTTTATCAGGAGTAAGAATACCTACTAACAAAGTATCACGTGTTTATCAGGAGTAAGAATACCTACTGACAAAGTATCACGTGTTTATCAAGCGTAAGAATACCTACTGACAAAGTATCACGTGTTTATCAGGAGTAAGAATACCTACTGACAAAGTATCAGGTGTTTATCAAGAGTAAGAATATCTACTGACAAAGTATCACGTGTTTACCAAGAGTAAGAATACCTACTGACAAAGTATCACGTGTTTATCAGGAGTAAGAATACGTACTGACAAAGTATCACGTGTTTATCAAGAGTAATAATACCTACTGACAAAGTATCACGTGTTTACCAAGAGTAAGAATACCTACTGACAAAGTATCACGTGTTTATCAAGAGAAAGAATACCTACTGACAAAGTATCACGTGTTTATCAAGAGTAAGAATACCTACTGACAAAGTATCACGTGTTTATCAAGAGTAAGAATACCCACTGACAAAGTATCACGCGTTTATCAAGAGTAAGAATACCTACTGACAAAGTATCATGTGCTTATGAAGAGTAATAATACGTACTGACAAAGTTTCACGTGTTTATCAGGAGTAACAATACGTACTGACAAAGTATCACGTGTTTATCAGGAGCAACAATACGTACTGACAAAGTATCACGTGTTTATCAGGAGTAAGAATACCTACTGACAAAGTATCACGTGTTTATCAGGAGTAAGAATACCTACTGACAAAGTATCACGTGTTTATCAAGCGTAAGAATACCTACTGACAAAGTATCACGTGTTTATCAGGAGTAAGAATACCTACTGACAAAGTATCACGTGTTTATCAAGAGTAAGAATACCTACTGACAAAGTATCACGTGTTTACCAAGAGTAAGAATACCTACTGACAAAGTATCACGTGTTTATCAGGAGTAAGAATACGTACTGACAAAGTATCACGTGTTTATCAAGAGTAAGAATACCTACTGACAAAGTATCACGTGTTTACCAAGAGTAAGAATACCTACTGACAAAGTATCACGTGTTTATCAAGAGAAAGAATACCTACTGACAAAGTATCACGTGTTTATCAAGAGTAAGAATACCTACTGACAAAGTATCACGTGTTTATCAAGAGTAATAATACCTACTGACAAAGTATCACGTGTTTACCAAGAGTAAGAATACCTACTGACAAAGTATCACGTGTTTATGAAGAGTAATAATACGTACTGACAAAGTATCACGTGTTTATAAAGAGTAATAATACCTACTGACAAAGTATCACGTGTTTATGAAGAGTAATAATACCTACTGACAAAGTATCACGTGTTTATTAGGAGTAAGAATACCTACTGACAAAGTATCACGTGTTTATCAGGAGTAAGAATACGTACTGACAAAGTATCACGTGTTTATCAAGAGTAAGAATACCTACTGACAAAGTATCACGTGTTTATCAGGAGTAAGAATACGTACTGACAAAGTATCACGTGTTTATCAAGAATAAGAATACCTACTGACAAAGTATCACGTGTTTATCAAGCGTAAGAATACCTACTGACAAAGTATCACGTGTTTATCAGGAGTAAGAATACGTACTGACAAAGTATCACGTGTTTATCAAGAGTAAGAATACCTACTTACAAAGTATCACGTGTTTATCAAGCGTAAGAATACCTACTGACAAAGTATCACGTGTTTATCAGGAGTAAGAATACCTACTGACAAAGTATCAGGAGTAAGAATACCTACTAACAAAGTATCACGTGTTTATCAGGAGTAAGAATACCTACTAACAAAGTATCACGTGTTTATCAAGAGTAAGAATACCTACTGACAAAGTATCACGTGTTTATCAAGCGTAAGAATACCTACTGACAAAGTATCACGTGTTTATCAGGAGTAAGAATACGTACTGACAAAGTATCACGTGTTTATCAAGAGTAAGAATACCTACTTACAAAGTATCACGTGTTTATCAAGCGTAAGAATACCTACTGACAAAGTATCACGTGTTTATCAGGAGTAAGAATACCTACTGACAAAGTATCAGGAGTAAGAATACCTACTAACAAAGTATCACGTGTTTATCAGGAGTAAGAATACCTACTAACAAAGTATCACGTGTTTATCAAGAGTAAGAATACCTACTAACAAAGTATCACGTGTTTATCAAGAGTAAGAATACCTACTGACAAAGTATCACGTGTTTATCAAGAGTAAGAATACCTACTGACAAAGTATCACGTGTTTACCAAGAGTAAGAATACCTACTGACAAAGTATCACGTGTTTATCAAGAGTAAGAATACCTACAGACAAAGTATCACGTGTTTATCAAGAGTAAGAATACCTCCTGACAAAGTACCCCGTGTTTCAGTACGTAATCTTTACAGATATACACGTGGGTGAGAGATGTGGTGACCTATTGGTGTTAGAGATGGCGCTCCGTTAACACTGTTACATTTTTCCTATTTATAAAAAGGTTAGATTGAGGTGTTACATATTTTCTCACCTTTAAATGTCACCAAAGGTAGATAAAGGTGATGCGACTTCATTATATATATTGGCTAACGGTAGCAAGAGGCAGATCTTTATTGTATGCTGGATGTTCTTCCATTGGTAAAACAGTAGTTCGGAAAATTGTCATGATCATGGAGAGAGAAAGTTATGAGGGGGCCATAGAAGATAGAGTGGGGAAAATATGGTGGGGCCATAGAATATTAAGAGAGAGAGAGAGAGTTATGGTGGGGCCATAGAAGATTAAGCGGTGTCTCTTCAGATTCCTCCCAATATTGTATGAAGTTATTTATTTACTACACTTTTCTGAGTGCAAGAGAGTAAGTAACTGAATTAGATTGGTATTTAAAGGAACAAGAACAGGTTTAGGATATATTTTTTCACAGATGATCGCTTCTCCTTTTTCTATATGGTTTTCATTGTCGATCTCCGATACTAAGAATTACGGTCTAGCTTTTTGGAGGGAGGTTTACTGGTGCAAAAGAGGGGAGCCATGAATGGGTGCACTGAATGGGAGCACTGAGAGGGAAGCTTTTTAGCTGATGAAGCATTTCCAAAGAAGGTATATTTCATCATGTCTAATGTATATGAAGTTTTCGATTAGCGATTAACCATTTTCGAATTTTTCCTATCAGATGTTGTGCGATACCAATTTAAGCTAACTAAGTACAAATTTATGGTGGGCTCTCGGTTGATTAAGTAGGGTCACTGCATAATCTACTATCATCTCGCTATAACTTTCTTCCATGGTTACATATACTCATTTTCCCTGATTGATTTCTCCAACAAACATGGCAAGGCTTTGATTTATTTAACGGTTCCTAATTCTCGATCATATTAATAAATATTTTCATAATTTACAACTCTTAGTTTTACTTCTATTCCATGATACCTGCAGGTATCATGGATACGAAGATAAAATATATTTATTCAACTCTTATTTTTCCTTGGTATCCGCAATACCTGTAGGTATCAAGGATACCAAATAACATAACAAGTTAAATTATATCTTCTCATATGATCGACCATGTGTAACTGTTCGACAACTCGAAAACTTATCCCAGTACGCAGCGAGCCAATTTCCGCGAAGTCTCTCAATATCCTTGAGAGTATACGCTACGACAAAGAGCTGCGGTGTCCTGCAATATCCTCCTCATCTCCGTCACTTAAAGGATCCAGTCTGCGGTCTGCTCCTCACCAAAGATTAAAATCAATACTCGGAGTGAAGCGCCGAGAGAGAGAGAGAGACAGAGAGAGAGAGACACTGTGAGTGTGGGGTGCTGTTTGAGAGTGTGTTGTTATAGTGAGTTGCTTTTCTGTGTTGGCAGTTGTTATAGTGAGTTGTTAGTTGTTTTACTGGTTCGTTAGTTGTTATAGTGAGTTGTTAGTTGTTTTACTGGTTCGTTAGTTGTTATAGTGAGTTGTTAGTTGTTTTACTGAGTGGTTAGTTGTTTTACTGGTTCGTTAGTTGTTATAGTGAGTTGTTAGTTGTTTTACTGAGTGGTTAGTTGTTTTACTGAGTGGTTAGTTGTTTTACTGGGTTGTTAGTTGTTATAATTAGTTGTTATAAATTATTAAACATGATAATTATATGCATAATATAGTTTTACGATTAGTAAATATGAATTTAATTGATTTATATCATTAATTGTTAATAAATATGATTATTATACGATGCAAGTAATTTTATAAGATTGATATATGATTAATGTGAATCATATTAATTATTGCCATATAAACCATTCGCTTTATTTAAAATTAATTAGTACAGTACCTGTTATTGAATCTAAATTATATTCGAATGCAAGAATGTATTATGGATAAACATATTCTGATTGAACAAAAAAATTGTCTCTCAAAAGTCA
Source organism: Caprella mutica (assembly GCA_947561585.1). Lineage (NCBI taxonomy): Eukaryota > Metazoa > Arthropoda > Malacostraca > Amphipoda > Caprellidae > Caprella > Caprella mutica. Next base: position 92,275 of record CANNZV010003328.1, read on the forward strand.
AGGTATAATTTTTTTTAAATAATTAGTGTCAATATTATTGTATTGCGTAGCCATGATACCTCTACAAATGATTTGTTTCTCCTTTTAATATGTATTTATTAATAAAAGTGTGACACACGGACAGACAGATGTGGCTCTTATTGTAGTATAGACTGGAATACATGCATTTACTGCCGTACCTATTTAGGTAGCTATTACTTATTATCGCACTTTAGCATGTGTTCTATTTATAAACATTCATTGCGAAAACTACTGACTGTTTCAATTTTCATATCAATGTTTGCATAATATTATAATACTAGTGTACTTTCCCGTTAAAAATAACGGGTCATCATCAATACCAATTTTTTACCCGTTATTAGGTTACTTTTAATGAATTCAATTAAAATTAAATTTTCTGCATAGTCTAATTTATTTTATAGATAAAATACATTTAAAAATTGAATAAAAACAGGGGAATTTAAATACCAAGTCAATATATTCCCGTGCGTATCATAGATACATTCTTCATGTTTAATACCCGTAGTGTAAAAGCGGACACAAAATAAATAAATAAACACACTAAGGAAATTATTAGTATAGATTTACATCTAAACATATATATTAAAAAATGAAAGGAGAGAGTGGGGGTATGTTCTGAGTTATCGAACGGTTCCACATTTTCGATCATATGATAAAAATAAATAATAATTTTTACCCTTTATTTTAATTGTTATCCTGGATACCAATTGGTATCCAGAATACCAATTGGTATCCAGAATACCAATTGGTATCCAGAATACCAATTGGTATCCAGAATACCAATTGGTATCCAGAATACCAATTGTAAATAGAAATTTAAATGTTAAATTATGTATATTTTTCTTATGTGATCGAAAACTTGCAACAGTTCGATATTTCATATTTCACTCCATTATAGGCGTGTTTTAATCACATGAAATCTACGGCAATTACGCTCAATATTTCACTAACTCTCGATTTAAAATAATTTATTATATGATTTTTTTTTTTCAGAGGATAATTTTCGTTAAATTGCATTGAATTAATTGTGATATAATTGGGTGTGATTCTAATTGAAAAGAGTAATAGATGAAACTGTATGTAAATTCGATGAGCATTTATACGTAAAAATTAGTATGGGGGTTGAACTGAAGTGTTGGATAGGATGGGGTAAGTTATGAATTATTGGACAGTTCCACATCTTTGATCACGTTAGAAAAAATATATATATCTTAATTGTTTTTAATGGAAAAATAATATCTTTTTAAACAAAAATAATATATGATTAAAATTAAATAATTATTATTATATTATTATTTTTAAATGATCGAAAGCAAGAAACCGTCAGATAACTTACCCTGGTTAACATTCTAAATAATTAACCTTTTAAATTAGCTATGATATAATAATTCAAAATGTTGAATTAGTGTAAATAAAATTTATATTTGATCTTAATTTGTAATTTGAATTTATAGAATAATTTATATCCTGATTTCTATTTAACAATTTTTTAAATATTTTAATATTGAGTTTTAATACAGTATAATTTTGAATGTGATAGTCAAACGATTGTTAAATTCTTATTTAAATAAAGTAAACTTACCTTTAAATCTTTAGAGTAAGCAGGCGCCAGTTTGAATTAAAATCACTATTTTATTTTTTCCCGGAAATTCAACACTTGATCTTCCAGAAATAAAAGTTTTTATCAACCCATCCACAAGTGACAAGTTTTTTTTATTTTTACTCCATCCGCAAGTTTTTTTTATTATCCACAAGTTTTCTTTGTTTCATATTTCACGTAACATCGTCACTTCTGAATACATCTATCTTGAATGACGCTGCCGCCGCTCCTCCGACGTAAAATCTGACGTCTGCAAACCACCGACAACCGACCTACGACGCTACCGAATCGCTTCTGAAAAAACGAATTGAGGCGAACCGAAACCGCGGACATCACCGCACTTACGGTACACACAAACGCACGCACGAACACACTCCTATCAACTTAACTCAGTCCTCTGGCACTTTATCCTTCACAATCCTACACCCCTCCCCCCTCCCGTCTTCTTCCAACCCCTCACCCCAACCATTCGAATCCTACATCCCCTCGCGATGCTCCAGTGCTCTAATTTGGAGTTCAACCCGATACAGGGTTGTACGGGATTAATATTTCACAAACCACGATCGAAGTAGACATGGTGAATTTTAAGTGAAGTGCCCACAGATTTGGAATCAATCAATATGGTTCGTCACATATCGAAAGTAGGGTAAGTTACGAATTATCGGTAGGTTTCACATCTTCGGTAAAAACCTATGTGACGATTTTTCGTCACATAGGTACGAATAGCCGGTCATATAAGAAAAAACATATATATAGTAATTAAAATAAAGGTTAATTAGCAATTATTATATCGTTCAGCTGTACTATCATAGTTAGTTAGATCGAAATAATTCTAATGTTTCAGAAATATCTTCTAAATCTGAATATCTCGATGTATCCAAGAGATGCAAAATGGATATTCTTCCTGCAAGCCAGGGGATTACGCAATCTTAGAGGGATTTGGGGATTTCTCTCCGACTTTCGAGAATGATGTGAGTGATGCTTAGAGTGTTGTTGTGAAAATGATGTGGTGATGTGAAAAAATGATGTGAAAATGATGCAAAAATAGTGTAAAAATGATGTACAAAAATTAAAGATGACGTAAAAATTATGTAAAAATTGATGTACAAAGAGTAAAAGATGATGTGAAAATGATGTAAAAAATGATGTACAAAATGTAAGAAATGATGTAAAAATGATGTACAAAAAGTGAAAGATGATGTAAAAATGATGTAAAAAATGATGTACAAAAATTAAAGATGACGTAAAAATTATGTAAAAATTGATGTACAAAGAGTAAAAGATGATGTAAAAAATGATGTAAAAATGATGTACAAAATGTAAAAAATGATGTAAAAATGAAGTACAAAAAGTAAAAGATGACGTAAAAATGATGTACAAAATGAAGTACAAAAAGTAAAAGATGATGTAAAAATTATGTGAACATGATTTAAAAATGTTGTAAAATTGATTGTGTGTTTCGATGTTTTCTCTTTCCCTATCGTTTGGATAATATGTCCCAAATATGTACGGGACCATAAGTCCCAAAGATGTTTTTCAGGGGGTCAATATAGACCCCCTATATTGTTTCTGCTTATATATTAAGTTACAGTTAAAATGTTCTATATTTATATCTTTAACTTACATTATTAAAATATATTATAATTTGTATTAACATATTTTTATTCTTATACAATCAATGTATTTGTTCTCAAAGAAATATTCCATCCAATACCATATATACTAATACATAATATATATATATAGTGATATATAATATATGGAGTAAATAATTCGGTAGTGCAAGTGTTAAAACAAAAAAGTCAATTTGAAATTAAGTCACAAAAGGTAATGATCAAATTATGTCCTGACGTTTTGAAAAACAAAATTTTTGTCTTTAATATTTTGGAATTTATTAAATTATTGTATTATAAAAAAACGGTATAAAAAATCTAAAAAATAATTAGTCATCGTAATAAGGATATTTTTTTGTTAAAATTGAATTCTCCTAATTTTTGCTAAGATAAATTATCTTTTGAACTAGAATGTATAAAAAAAATCGCACGTGAAAGTCCCTGATTACGAATTTTCTGAAAAAATGTTAATATTTAAAATCAATCAATAAAGTTGGTAACTCATCTAAACATTATTTTATAACTAATAATGATTTCCATGATAGAAAATATTATTTAGTTTATCTCCGACTTTGAAAATGACTTTTACTACTGATTGTCATAAACCATATTTCAACCATTTAATTTACAATACCTTACCAGATTACAATTCCCACCAAATGTCAATATACTCTGAGTATTCGAAATACAGTATAATACTCTTCACCAAATTGTGGTCTAAAGCCCGTCATTAAATTCGGAATCCATTCACGAAGTTTGTAATCCTATTGCCGAAGCCCCTAATCCTATCGCAATATTGATTTAATATCAGCGCTGAGGCGAGGATTGAGAAAGTCAGCGGGATTTCCAACTGAAGGAAATCTCGCTATAATTTTTCGAATGAATGAAACATATCAAATTGTTTGATTTCGATGAATAGTGCACATTACATTAATTAGTTAATTAATAATTTATATACTCCGGATGACATTGGAATATATTCAGATGCTGGTAAATCCTAATATACTGAAGAATGGGTAAAGGATGAAGCGATACAATATGAGAATATATGCTTTAACTCGATTTGAATTTACAAAAACTTATTCAACTATATGCAATTTGATACATATAGGTACTGTAGAATATTATTAATATACATATAATATATTTAAGGAAATACCATAGTACTGTCACTCATAGGTACTGTGCTTTTGATGGTTAATTAAGAGTAAACCATTAGGATGTTAAATTTGCATAATTTGCACCTCATTATTTACGAAAACTAGCAATTATTTTTCTTTCAATTTGGATTCATTAGTTTGAAGATAGTCAAATTATTCTTACCTACCTACCTGAGAATTTCCAGAACTTCCTACCATTAGCTTACATAATATTTATACACAGCAGAAATATTGAGAATCAATAATCCAATTTCTCATATCAATTCTATCAAAAACATTTTTACCTTTAAATTAAGTGTATACAACCAAGTATATGTGATCTATTTATTTGCACAGTTTTGAAAATTATTTTGAAATCGGTACGATGCGACACAATTCAGTTACCATGGCAACCAAACATAAACAAAATTAATTCATATTTTTTCTTCAGTTATACTAAAATACTAATAACTATTTGAATCATATTTGAATATCCTTATTATTTTTTCACATATATATTATATTGAGATTTTATAGTTTTAAACTTAACATTATTTAGAAGGTAGGTAGATATGAATAAACTTGATTAGATTCATTAGAATAATAGAATTGAAATTCAAATATAAGTTGAAAACTTGAAATCATCACAGTACCTATCATTGTATCAATAATCACTGAGTTTTCACTCTGATTATCTGATTGTCTCTGAGACTGAGACTCTGAAGACTGAAATCTGATTCACACTTTCTGTGTGAACAATCCTTAATTTATTTCTATGTTTATATGTTACAGACTTACAGTGACAGATACACTTAAATTATATGCATTCATCATGATTCGCCATTCATGGTATATTCCAGTTCCACTGACTTGTCGGTAGAATTTTTCTGCATTGAAAATAATATTCTGGCAAAGTCAGTGGATTTTTAGCTATTTATTCCTATGTTACCATTAATTTTCAGTGGATAAATTGGGAAATTGCTGGTGGATCTGTCAAATTACTGGAAATCCAGTCTGCAGAAACTGGTAAAGTGTTCGTAGAGATCTCTTATTTTGTTCGTAGCCAAGTAAAATAGTATGGGAGGGATCAATTACGAGTAAAATATTAAAGAAATAACCAAAATGAAAACATTATTTTGTAGTAGCTAATATTTAAAGAAAACAGTGCAAAAAACAATATTATATATTGGAAACGAAAGATTAGGGGGAAAATGATAAGCAAACGCATAATTATCAAATTCATAAAATGAGAGAAAATTATTATTGGTAAAACAAGTTGAGGTACATTTATATGATATAGAATATTTGGCAACACTTTATTTCAGAAGAAACTAATTATTAGTATTATTTTTATTAAACAATCAAATTAGAGTATTATAATTCACAGTTAACTATTTTGAAAACACTTTAAATTAGTTAAAAATATTTTGGAATTGCTCATTATCCGATAATACTTTTTAGAAACGACGATTTGGCAGGAAGCGAGAATGCAAGAAAATATAATCCAAGAATATATTTTGCGGTACGATATTTCTGAGCCCATCCCTCTAAGATCCAATGGTAGAGCTTGATTCATACGACGTTATGACTTACATCATCAAATAATCAAACCAATCACCAAATAATTAACCTATTTAATAATAATAAAAAAGTATTCTCAAATTATTTAGTTGCAATAATAAGATATCCAAAGTAACAAAATGAAAAGAAAAGGCACGACAATGTATCGAATAAAGTTGAATGATTAATGACGTCAGAGTGGGGCCGTGGGCGGTCGTTAGCGAGGCAGGCGGTGGTTAGCGAGGCGTGTGGGCGGAGCATATAAGTTCGCAAAATATATTACTAGATTCTACAAATCTGGAAAATATTGTACTGGAAAATAATTTACATTATTTTCGCCGTTTCGATTTTATTTTTTTTTATTTTATTTGTTTCCGCAATATTTTCTTCTAAGATATTCGTTTCCAAATTAACATTTTTCTAAAAAAACAATTGATAATATGTGGCTCTGAAATGTTTTCAAGCCTTAAATATTTCCCAAATAATATTTATTTCAAATATTTACTTCTAAATTATTTTTCCGTTAAAATATTATTTGAAACTATTTTCCTCTATTATAGTAGTATTCAAAGTGTATGTTTTCTAAATATTTCACTTCAAATTATGATATTTCATTTCATTTTCCTACAATTATACAGTTTCTAAAATAGTTGTTTCTGAATTGAATTCTCTAAAAATATTTTACCTCAAATTGATGTCACCCAAATAGTATGTCTCATAAACTCGCCATTTGTCTCTCCAAAATTCAACAAATTCTCTCCAAAATGATCAAATTATCATTAATTCTCTCCAAAATAACATTGTAGCATAGGAGAAAAATAGATAAAACTCGCCATTTGCAATTGAAGGGCTCAAAATAACTCACAAACTCGCCATTAAAATGGCGAGTTTGGACATGCTTTATTACTTGGGTTCGTAGCAAAATTAATGTAAATATAGGGATTAATTCAAAAGTGTTCGTAGCAAAATTAATGTAAATATAGGAATTAATTCAAAATTGTTCGGAGAGAATATCCCAAATATCTCACATATTCTGCAGACTGGCTGGAAATTTTAAATTTATGGTGGATTTTTTCAGCTTTTTGAAAAAATCAGTGGGATTTTGTGCACCAAATACAGACTGGCTTACATATGTATTTTACAAATTTACTGAGGACAAAAGGCAAAATAGAATTTTTATTGGAGAATGCCAGTCTTCACTAATCACTCTTCAGAACTGGAACATTCAACATGGGATGATCAGGCATGGGACATTTTTAACATTTTCTTTGCGAACAATCCTCAATTTTCCCCTATATTTACATGTATTTTACTGATAACAGAAGCCAAAATAGAAAATTTCTTGAGAGAACAGTCAACAGTTTACCAGTTCCTGGCAGTCTGCAAAAGAATGAAAAGATGCATGAAGTCCAAGTAAAATAGTATGTCTCATAAACTTGCCATTTGTCTCTTCTGCTCTCTCCAAAATTCAACAAATTCTCTCCAAAATGATCAAATTTTCATAAATTCTCTCCAAAATAACATTATAGCATAGGAGAAAAATAGATAAAACTCGCCATTTGCAATTGAAGGGCTCAAAATAACTGTCACAAACTCGCCATTAAAATGGCGAGTTTGGACATGCTTTATTACTTGGCATGAAGTTATGAAAATATGAACCAGTCTGTATTTGGTGCACAAATTTCCACTGACTTATTGAAATTCCTGAAAAAAATCCACCATAGATTTCCAGTAATTTGGCTGATCCACCAACATTTTCCCATTTTTAACATAGGACTAAATAGCTAAAAATCCACCGACTTTGATAGAATATTATTTTCAAAGGGAAAAATTCCACTGACAAGTCTGTGGATTTTACCATGAAATACTGAATACAGACTCAGACTGGTGCATGAAGTTGTGAAGTTTATCTGGTGACTATTGAGGCTTTGAAATTTGTCTCCTGAATTATCTGGTGACAGTTTTCTAATTAATTCCTATGTTTACATGTAATTAGTTATTAGTGGAGATAATTTTGATATTTTTGGTCATTTTGGAGAGAAATTTGATAATCTTTGGAGACAAATTGTCCCAAAAATTAAATATCTGGAGACTAATTGTGCATGCTTTGCAGACTAGTACTGCTTAGGCCAGCTTGGCCTGGCCGCCTGTTTGCCACTCCCATCACTCTCCTCAGCATCCCATTCTCTCCCTGCTCAAGCCTCAACTCTCCTCATGTACTGAGAGTAGCTAGCTACTCTGCTCCTTACTGTTCCTATTCCCACATCTCCCCTCATTCCAGCCACTGCTACTCCTCTCGACGCCCCAAACATTCTCCTCATTGCCGCATTATCCTGTGTTTGAATACTATCCATCTCCTTCTTCCTCCACCTCTGCACCATACAACACCCTGGGCAGTACCACTCCCTTCCATTAGTTCTTGCATATAAGAACCTTATGGCAGCTTTTCTTAATAACTGAATAGGTTAAGTTACTCATCCACCTTGCTTTATTTACCATATCTATTCTGTGACTTTCAAACATATTCTTTTTATTTTCAATTTTCACTCTCAGATATCTGATATCTCTCACCACAGCCATCATCATCTTCTATGATACATCCGTCATTGCGATAGGTCTGAGATCAGATATTGTAGGTTTTTCTTCTTAGGTATCATTACCGTTCTCGATCTCTCTAGCACCTCCCCCATCTCCAGCACTCTCCTGTAACTGTTCTCCATTCCCTGCAGAAACGCATCACTCTTGCCCATTATTTTGTACATCTCTGACTTCAGTCCGTCTACTCCTCTTGCTTTCCTGCTTTTTAACTTCTCTATGGCTTTTCCTATTTCTTCCTTGTTTATTTCAATATCTATCACTTTCACATCTTTGTAAGGATCAAACATAATTCTCAATAGTAACAACCTGTCCTGCCCTTGCTCCTCTCTCTCTTGTCTTCTCCTCTTCATATCTTCCCCTGATCTCCTCCATCCATATTTCTCCCATTCTGTTCTGATGCGATTTGTATATTCCCTGCCAGAAATCCCCCACCTACTCCCTCACCTCTCCCCCCTCCAGTCTCTTCCCCTCCACACCACACTGTAAATCTTCAAGTCTTCTTTCTTGCTTTCTATTCCTCTCAACTTATCAATCCTCTCTCAGAGATCTCTTCCTCTTTTGCCACTTTTAATTTCTTGTGCCTGTCTCTTCTCATGTAGCTTCATTTCTCCAGATAGCTATAAAGTGGGCCACCCTCACTTTCTGCTCCACATACCTCCTCCATGCTTCCTCCTTGCCCTCCAATCCTCTCCAATTTCTATGTTCCTTGTTCATCTTTCTTCTATTCTTAATCTCCTCTCTTATCATATCATTCATCCATGGTTGCTCAATCTTCCCATTCCTCTCTACTCTTCTCCTATAATTTGCCCTCAGCATTCTCTCTGCTACACTTTTCATGACGCCATTCAATGCTTCCATGCTTATCTCCCTAATCCCGTTAACTCCTCCTCAACTCCAGCTTTAAACCTTTCACTTCTTCAATAAACTTGAAATAACTTGCCTCATGCCACCCCCCAGTCTCCCGCCTTTCCTCTCTAACACCTATTCTCATGTAAGTATCAACCACACAATGGTCTGAAAATTCCACCACTTCCCTGCCTTCATCAATTTTCATCTCCACAAATCTCCCATACAGTATCTCGTTCGTCATCACCAAGTCAATAGCACTTTTCTGATCTGCTCTCTTCCACGTGTAAGTCCCTTCACACCTTTCATCACAGTTTATCAGAATCAGGTCACATCTCTCTATAAAGTTGCCCCTATATTTACATTTACACATCTCTATATTTACATTAATTTTGCTACAAACAAAATAAGAGATCTCTACAAACACTTTACCAGTTTCTGCAGACTGGGTCCTTTATGGCTATTTTTATTTTATTAATGATGACACTGATTCAACAGCTAGCTAATTACAATTTTTCACTATTTCACCTCTCAAAAGTCGCCAATATATCGGTGATCATGAATCAAAGTGTGGACAAAATCATCAGTAGCTATATTGTTGATTTGGAGAGTGAGAGGTGAAATATGTTGAAGAACCCTTTACATAACTCATAAAATAGGATCAAGAGATACACATCAAGCTATGAGTGGCAGAGTGTGAAGTATTAGAATGTTTCTAAGTGTAAAATCTTCACCAGGTAGGAACTTGGGAAGTCAAATTTCTTCTTAAATGTTGCGACCTGAATCATTTTCTCACTAAACTGGCAACTTTCCTGCCACACTTGGAATAATGGATTGGCGACTTTCCACTCTAAAAATGTGTCTCCTGTGTCACAGAGATTTTAATTTGAGAGAGAGTTGCTCTCTGACTCAGACTCTCAGCAGCAGATCCAGATTCTCCCACAGCTAAATTAATGCTGACATAGGAATTAATTCAAGATTTCCTGCAGAGATCTACAATTTCTTAAATTGGTCTCATAATTGTTGCAGAGAGTCCTTGAACAATGTTCTACATTCTGCAGACTGGGATATTGGAAGTTATAAAATGATTTAACATAACACACTTTGCAGACAGTCAAACTGTGACTGGGAGAGTATCCAGACTCAGTCTGAAAAGAAAGTCTTCTCAAATCCAGGATTTTACTGAAATTGGGATTTTGGTGCAGCAAATAACATGGGAGCATAGGAACTAAATAGCTAGGACTTGGACCAAGGATTAATCTTCAAATCCTGTCATACTTTTCTTTTCAGACTGGCAGAGTAGCTATGTCAGTTAAAACCTATTACTTTGCTTGAAGTCATTATTTCCATTGGGTATGAGTAAATTGTGAACTGAAAAGAAAATTATAAATTCAGATTCTTAATATTTTGGTAGTTAACTAGCTATCAAAGAAGAATTTTGTGGCTATTTGAGAAAATTATTTTGTTCTGTAATTATGAACATTGCTAAATATTGCATTATTGTTAGCTCTATTTCTAATTTTACTTATTTTTCAGAAATGCGTCAGGCTCCAATGAGAAGAGGTTTATCGCCGGAAGGAAGAGAGATAAGATCACGACATCAAGGAAGTCTTGTGATTGGATCTTCCAGCTCCATTCCATTAATAAAAAGTAAGTCATTAATTTTTAATTCTATCTTAACTTCAATAGTTATGAAGCTAGCTATGGTAAAAAGGATTAATATTATTTTTTCAACAAATAGCTCTAGCAAGATTGAATGATGTTTAACTTTTTAATAGCTAGATAGTTAACTAGCTAGCTACTTGAAATTTTTAACTTATAAGCTGCCTCAATCCCAGTTGACCTATTAAATAGAATGAAAATTTATAAATAATTAAAGTATAGCTAAATAGTAGCTATCTTATAATTTAACACATTTCCTGAGATTGCCAGATGCACAATAATGCTCCCACTTCGATTCCATACATATGCATTATTTCCAGTGCCTGTATGGCTGTCGTCATGAGAGCTTGTGTTATGCTCTTTCTCATATCATTGATTGATACATAGTACAACAAAATGATGACCATCTGTAGGTCTCATTGCATGTGATTTTTTATTTATTTAATGTATAAAAAAGACTAGGGACCCAGCGGTGGGCCCCTTCGCATCACAGGGCAAGTCAAGGGGACCCACTGGTTGGTCCCTTTGCAGGAAACGTGTTAAGAGTATGGCTAGTTCTATAAATCTTCTAGTTAGATCTTTTAGATAACTAAAGCTAATTCATTTACTTCATTTCAGAATCTTTCGAAGTGGAGAAAGCTGTCAAGGACAGTCTGTCTAGCTCTGTGTCTTTACCGTACACTCAACCTACCACTACTAAGACAGGACCATTCAAAGTGTATCCGGACAATGAAGCTGATCAGCACAGTATTACTGAGGTGGGGATATATTTTTCACCATTAGTATGATTTTTTTTTCATATCTTAAACCATTTGATATGATGTGTTCGGAAGAGGAAAAAAAAGGTTTTATGGAAAGTAAAATTATAAGTTTTTTCATTGTTCTCTTGCTACCTAAGTATTTTATGCAAAAATGGATAAAACTAGCTTAATTGTCCATATTATTTTGATAAAGCTTTGAATATTTAGCTACCCACAAAATTTGTATGCTTCTGAACAATTTCAAAATTTGACTTAAAACCTTCCATTTTACGTTTCATGTGATGGTGGATGAAATTGTAGTTACTAGTCTACATATATTGATCTTACCTTAATTAAATAGGAAAGATATTTCATTCTAATTTAGAATAATAACTAGCTAGCTATTAGGTAGCTACTTCAAATATCTATTAGATTGTTTTAGCATTTTACCTAGCTATTGCTAACAGTGTGCAAATTATTATAGTCCATATAACCCGGAAAGAAGTTACAAAAAATTATCTAGTTAGCTGTATTTACAAAAGCAGCTGGATACAACAGTTAAATCATATAGCTAGCCTATTAACTAACTTCTATAACTATGGGTAGGTATTCAAGACTATGATAAGATTTAAATAGGCCTTGAGGACTGCTTGAATGCATGCAACCTGGTAACCAAACTCTATTTTCAGGTTGGCAACACATCGTTAATTATACATGCTTCAGGAAGGGACCTCAAAGGCATAGATAGGTATGGAAGTGCGCATTCAGATTACTACTCTATGAGTGATGAGCCTTTTTCGCAGAATCAGGTTTCCCAATCTGTTTCTCATGCTACCGATGACTTCAATCAAAATATTGAGAATACGGAGGAGAAAAATGTGGCCAAGACAATCGATCATGTTGACTCTAACTTCGATAGCTCAAAAGTTGAATCTAATGATATAAGTTCAGTCAACATGAAGTCCCCATCTGATGCTAGAAGTAACGTTCCAATAATAGCAGATGATGGTGAATATTTAAACTGCAATTCGCCATCAAAGAAAAATCTTGGCAGTACCTATTCAGTAGGTGAAAGGTTAGAAGCTCAATTAAAGGACGGTTGTGTTGAATCAGTTAGCGATTCAGTCAATACTTTCCTGGGTAATGAGTTGTACCAGCGCAAGTTAAGTCAAAGGTACAAAAATCAGGAGCTAAGTGCAGACAATCCACTAACACTGAACACAAACGTACAACACAATCAAGAAATTCTTTCCTCTCCATATAAGAAATTGAACCCAATTGTTGATCGGAAAGAAGACTTAAGTTCTACGTACGATGTTAAGAGTATTTTGAACTACAATTCTAATGCCGTTTTATCAAGAAAAGCATCAGTTGATTATTCAGTAAATGAGAAACCTCAGAGCACAAGATCCTTTATCGATGCTGTAGCTAATATTGATGATAATTTAGAAAAGGCTATCAAATCTCCAATACCTAAGAACAATCAATCTGATAGATTCAACGCTACCTATTCTTTGAACAATGAAAAACCTAATCAGAATTTTGGTTGTACCTATACTGTAGACAGTGATATGAAGAGTGTTTTAAGAAACAATGACTCTGTTTCTCCAATTAATTATTCTAATCCATATGATCCTTCTTCAAATACACATCGAAATTTTAGTATATCATCAGATAAACATAGCCCACTCTACGAGTATAAAAACACTAGACCTAATTCGCGTTATGAGAATTTATCACGAGAAGCTGCCACTGGTGCTTTAATCAACAATAGAAGTGTTTTAGGCAAACTTCATAGCTCTTCTTCAAATAAATTATTACCAGCAACATTAGTTAAACCTTCTGAATTCACAAAATCACTGAGGAATAGTTCAAACAGAGTTCGTGAAACCGTATCGAGAAGTAGACCTGTTCGCGCCTCTGTCACAATTCCATCTATGCAGAAAAATATTTCTCCTTCTATCTCTGAAACTTCAACAAATGAGAATATCAAGAATTATAAAGTATCTGACATCATCTCCAAAATTAGAAAAAGTAAACCAACCTGCGATGTTGATTACAAGACTGCGCAGAAAGAAATCGAGAGGCAACACATCAACTTACTCTATCGGAGAAATGGCAGCATGAGAAGCAGATCAAAATCCCCCTCTGTTAATTCCAAATCCAGTCATGTGGAAGAAAAGAATCAATCTAATGTTGGATCCGCTAGATCAAAAAGTGTTGATAGAAGATCATCCATGGAGGAGGAGAAATGTACAGATCGTGGAAGCAATAGATCCAATTTATCCTCCCGAGTTCCTTCGGCAATTGACCCTAATTCAACTACTGACCGCAATTCAGCTACTGAACGTAATTCAACTGCTGACCGTATTTTAGGTACTGACCGTAATTCAAGTACTCACCGCAATTCAACCACTGACCATAATTTAGCTACTGACCGTAATTCAGCAAAATCTAATGCGTCATCAATCAACCCAAGGAAATCACCTCCAGTCAGATTTAGAAATTCTAATGTTTCCCATATGATGAGAAGTAAAAGTAACTTCACTCTCAATGGAGAAACCAATTCCAATCCTGCCAAAACTGTCCCTCCTTTAAATCTTGATATTACAGGGGATAAACTACAAGACTGTTCAACTGTCATGCAAAAGGACATCAGTAGTGAAAATTTTCAACAGAAGCCAAGCTGTTCCGCTGATGATATTAGAATACCTCTTCAGTTGGATAGAAGTGATGATAGCAATGCTGTTATAGCATCTGATAAAAGTGTTAGAGAAAATAATGTTGGTTCCCAATGTGATCATGAAGATACTGTGGCCGATATCCAAGATGAAGATTATTCAACTTCTACTCCTCGAATGGAAAATCACTTGCATCAATTTGATCCTTCTTCAGCTCCTGTATTGAAGGTATCTAACTATATTTCTTAATCTATCTAATTATTTCTGATTGTTTTATGGTCATTAGGGTTGTGACCATATGAATTAAAATCATAGATCTTAGGAATATCACAGACGAAATGAAATAGTATCGAATACTATATACCGCAGGTGTGGAACCATTCTATACTCTTTACTTCTCTCCGTCTGTTTTATTTTCGGGTTCTGTGATATTAAAAGCATATTGTCACAACGCTAGTGATCATTCATCCCTTGACTAGTAGCTGGATCAAAAACTGTTACAATTCATAATTATCTCCTTTGGTTAACTAATATGTATCACAATCCTATGAAAGCCCTAATTCATTTTATTTCAGAATGATGAGAGGGAAAGAGATGAGGTTTCTTCTCTAGAAACTAAAGGACATCAAAATAAGAACTTGCAGGCACCTAAAAGGAATGTGAAGAATAGTGAGAGGAAACAGAACTCTATTGGTGACCCTCCTTCTTCTTACAAAAGAGGACACGTTCCAAAGTAGGTGTTAGATGTTAAGTCATTCATTTATTTGTATATATTCTGAAATTGGATTTCATTGATCAAGTCGTTTATTTATTTTTACTAGGGTGGTTAGTAACAACCAACTATACCATGGTTTGTTTGGTTTTTATTTGTTTATTTGTTAGTTATTACAGAGACTTCTAATTTTGGAAACGTCAGTAAGGCTAGACTGTGTTTTGAGCATACATAATTAACGTATTAAATTGGTTATTTGTTTATTTATTCGTTAGCTATATTGTATTTCTTTATAGCTACCAAATCTTGTAGCTAGCTAGCTAATTAAATTCTTTCCTTTCAGATATCTGCAGCAAAGACGTTTTCTTGAGCGTCAGCAGCGTGAGGCTGAGCTGGCTATTGACCCAGACTGTCCCCCCAACCACACACTCCTGCCTGACCACCAGAGACTGCACACCCTCACCCTACTGAAAGACGGTGAGAGACAATAGGGATGGTAGAGACAGTAGGGATGGTAGAGACAGTAGGGATGGTAGAGACAGTAGGGATGGTAGAGACAGTAGGGATGGTAGAGACAGTAGGGATGGTAGAGACGATAGGGATGGTAGAGACGATAGGGATGGTAGAGACGATAGGGATGGTAGAGACGATAGGGATGGTAGAGACGATAGGGATGGTAGAGACGATAGGGATGGTAGAGACGATAGGGATGGTAGAGACGATAGGGATGGTAGAGACGATAGGGATGGTAGAGACGATAGGGATGGTAGAGACGATAGGGATGGTAGAGACAATAGGGGTGGTAGAGACAATAGGGGTGGTAGAGACAATAGGGGTGGTAGAGACAATAGGGGTGGTAGAGACAATAGGGATGGTAGAGACGATAGGGATGATAGACGACGATAGGGATGGTAGAGACGATAGGGATGGTAGAGACGATAGGGATGGTAGAGACGATAGGGATGGTAGAGACGATAGGGATGGTAGAGACGATAGGGATGGTAGAGACGATAGGGATGGTAGAGACGATAGGGATGGTAGAGACGATAGGGATGGTAGAGACGATAGGGATGGTAGAGACGATAGGGATGGTAGAGACGATAGGGATGGTAGAGACGATAGGGATGGTAGAGACGATAGGGATGGTAGAGACATTAGGGATGGTAGAGACGATAGGGATGGTAGAGACGATAGGGATGGTAGAGACGATAGGGATGGTAGAGACGATAGGGATGGTAGAGACGATAGGGATGGTAGAGACGATAGGGATGGTAGAGACGATAGGGATGGTAGAGACGATAGGGATGGTAGAGACGATAGGGATGGTAGAGACGATAGGGATGGTAGAGACGATAGGGATGGTAGAGACGATAGGGATGGTAGAGACGATAGGGATGGTAGAGACGATAGGGATGGTAGAGACGATAGGGATGGTAGAGACGATAGGGATGGTACAGACAATAGGGATGGTAGAGACAATAGGGGTGGTAGAGACAATAGAGGTGGTAGAGACAATAGAGGTGGTAGAGACAATAGAGGTGGTAGAGACAATAGAGGTGGTAGAGACAATAGGGGTGATAGAGACAATAGGGGTGGTAGAGACAATAGGGATGGTAGAGACAATAGGGATGGTAGAGACAATAGGGATGGTAGAGACAATAGGGATGGTAGAGACAATAGGGATGGTAGAGACAATAGGGATGGTAGAGACAAATAGAGTGAAGTATATATAGAATGATAATTAATGAAATATGAAAACTTGTTCACTGAACGTTAAAAGTTTATAGCAAATTTAATGTTATATTAGGCAATCATACAATAGCTAGGTAGCCATATTGAATTAGGAATAGACTGAGGCAAGATATATTAGCAAAATTACCTTTTAAGAGTAGATATAAGAGTAACATTAGCTCTTTTAAGAGTAGATATAAGAGTAACATTACCTTTCAAGAGTCAAGAGTAACATTTATCTCTTTTTCAGGAATTAGAGAGGTCATGAGAGAGGTGAGTTCTCTGCCAATTGTCCAAGATACTCTCAGGGTGCAGAAGAAAAAGAAACAACTGGAGGAGAAGTTGATGCAGCTGGAGGAAGGGGTTAACATTTTCTCACAGCCTAAAGTCTTCGTCATGAATGATGAGGCGCCATAATTTTATCAGACACTCCTAGTACTCGGACAGTGGGTGTTAATACAGGTCATGAGTCCATCTGACATTTAGAAATTACTGATTGACCTACCATGGCGTTATCATCCTCTTTATGAGTAGCTACTCTGAGCTTAATTATCACGTTGATTTTGTTGTAGTAGCTACATATTTTAGTACTTTCCCGGGTTCTAGGTCCTTTCGCCAAATACACTTTTGCCGCAAGACTCTTTCGCCGAATGTCACTTTCGCTGAAAAAATTACAATTATTTTCCCAAATGAGGTAGCTATACTTATTTTATAGTAGAAAACATTGAAGTCTAGCTACATTTTGTAACTATCAAACATTACCTTTCAAGAGTCAAGAGTAACCTTACCTTTCAAGAGTTAAGAGTAACATTACCTCTTAGTTCACCTTCACCGGTCACCACTCTCCTGATACCTCCCGCAACTTTTCAAATTTCAAGCAATTTGGTTGAATACCAAAATGAGAAGCAGAGAGAAAATTTTAATCTCTAATATATTTGATTGGTTATCAGTTTTCATTTTAATCTCTTTATTATATTTGATTGGTTATCAGTTTTCATTTTAATCTCTTTATTATATTTGATTGGTTATCATTTTTCATTTTAATCTCTTTAATATATTTGATTGGTTATCAGTTTTCATTTCAATCTCTTTAATGTATTTGATTGGTTATCAGTTTTCATTTTAATCTCTTTAATGTATTTGATTGGTTATCAGTTTTCATTTTAATCTCTTTAATGTATTTGATTGGTTATCATTTTTCATTTTAATCTCTTTAATATATTTGATTGGTTATCAGTTTTCATTTCAATCTCTTTAATGTATTTGATTGGTTATCAGTTTTCATTTTAATCTCTTTAATGTATTTGATTGGTTATCATTTTTCATTTCAATCTCTTTAATGTATTTGATTGGTTATCAGTTTTCATTTTAATCTCTTTAATGTATTTGATTGGTTATCAGTTTTCATTTCAATCTCTTTAATGTATTTGATTGGTTATCAGTTTTCATTTTAATCTCTTTAATGTATTTGATTGGTTATCAGTTTTCATTTTAATCTCTTTAATGTATTTGATTGGTTATCAGTTTTCATTTTAATCTCTTTAATGTATTTGATTGGTTATCAGTTTTCATTTTAATCTCTTTAATGTATTTGATTGGTTATCAGTTTTCATTTTAATCTCTTTAATGTATTTGATTGGTTATCAGTTTTCATTTTAATCTCTTTAATGTATTTGATTGGTTATCAGTTTTCATTTTAATCTCTTTAATGTATTTGATTGGTTATCAGTTTTCATTTTAATCTCTTTAATGTATTTGATTGGTTATCAGTTTTCATTTTAATCTCTTTAATGTATTTGATTGGTTATCAGTTTTCATTTTAATCTCTTTAATGTATTTGATTGGTTATCAGTTTTCATTTTAATCTCTTTAATGTATTTGATTGGTTATCAGTTTTCATTTTAATCTCTTTAATATATTTGATTGGTTATCAGTTTTCATTTTAATCTCTTTAATGTATTTGATTGGTTATCAGTTTTTATTTTAATCTCTTTAATGTATTTGATTGGTTATCAGTTTTCATTTTAATCTCTTTAATGTATTTGATTGGTTATCAGTTTTCATTTTAATCTCTTTAATGTATTTGATTGGTTATCATTTTTCATTTTAATCTCTTTAATGTATTTGATTGGTTATCAGTTTTCATTTTAATCTCTTTAATGTATTTGATTGGTTATCATTTTTCTGAAACTTTAAACCATTCATGTCAGACTAAGGAAAATTTGTTCACTATACGGGGTAGTTCTCTTACTCAGGACTCTACATTCACTATAGATGAGTGCTACTGTACCTATTTGTACAATACTGATGCAGCATGAGCTGAAATGGTATTTAAAAAGTTGAGTGACCACTAATCTTGGTATGCTTGTGCAATAATTCCGTCCATGTTGGTAATACTATTTGTATAACTTTCAATATATTGTATAAATTTTTCATATTTAATAATAAGTACAAATTATCAATGGTACAATTGTAATTTTTCACTATATAACTGGTATAAGTTCCTAGTTATTGGACGTTCCGCAATTTCGGACACGTTAGATAAAAATATATCATTGTTTTTTACTTGGTATCCATGATACTTTCAGGTATCATGGATGCCAATTAAAGTAAACTTAAATAGTAAATTATTAAATATAATTTTTACCTACATGTCCAGAAATGTGTAACCGTCCTATAACTTGGAACTTACCCTATTACTTACTGATGATATTTGAATTATAATTGCAATTAGCTACTGGTTGCTTTGAATTTTATGACTATAAGTCCGTCCATTTGTTAGTAATACTATTTGCATATCTATTTCAAAATATTGTACATATCTCTTCTTACTTCTAAGGTACAAATTTACGTATCATGGATACAAATTATCACGTAACATGTATACAAATTATCACGTAACAAGGATACAAATTAACGTATCATGGATACCAAACTGTTGTAACTGATTTGAAATGTAAATAGTCTTTTTTTTTATGCGACTCTTTTTGTAGTTTGGGATAAATATTCTAATTTTAATATTTTAAAATAGAACCATAATGTAAACTTGATGTTTTTAATCGATTTAGCCATTCTTATTACTTTAAGAATTTTTATTATATAGCTAATTTAAATAGAAAAGATAATTTCTAATTTTCTTTTACTTGTTTATATTTGTAAGCTAAGTTGCTTTTGTAATTTAACCACGGTGATATAATTTGTGCATTAATAACCTTTTTACCAACATAATCGTATTAATTTAACCTAAAATGATGTAAAATTTTTTGGTAAAGTTATCCCTAGTTCATGTCCCTATTTCATTTAGGAACGTGAGCTAGGAAGAGGGTATTTGGATAAGATATACTTTTCACACGTAGTCCAATCTCGAACAGGCGGTTCAGTATCGATGTTATTCAAACGGCATACGCCAGACATCTTAATTTATTTGATTTTTAAAATTTTTAAACTATCAGTTCTGACGATATCGTCAGTGCGAGGTGGTTACACTGTACGCGATTTCTGATCGTCAGTATGTTTCTGCCCCATTAATATTGAGGTCTAAACTATGTTTATTTGATAAAATGTTCGGGAGGAATTAATTCATATGTGCGTCTGAAATAATAGACGCAACGCTAATTTTATTATTATTTTCACAATTTTGAAATACCTAAATAGAGAAATGATGAGAATATTTTTTATGTAATATAATTATTGAAAGATATTCCATTTCATTAAAAATAAAAATTGTACAAAGTAACAACCAATTCAAGCCTTTATATATAATTATATTATGATTAAATTAATTTTATATAATTAAATAATATCTGTATTATTTCTGATACCTAGTATCAAATAATATATTTCCAAAATGCATGGGTAAACAGTAATAGCAATCAAAAGAAATAGAAATATACACAAAAATTACCGAAAATTGTCTCAAGTCGCATGAAAAAATCAAACTCATTTGAACGCTGAAGTTGTTCTGACGACTTCGTACCTATTCTGACGACCAAATCGCTGCCACTGTAACCACTCCCATTGGAAAGTATGAGTTTAATCTTCATCCGATTTCATCATAAGTCGTCAGTGCGAAAAATCGCTTGAATACGCATCCATAGTAACCTTACCCTAAGGCCCACTTCAAACTTGCGTTGAAAAAATTGCTGCAATTTTTCTAACGCAAATGTGAAGGGCTCCGTTAAAATCAATTGCAGCTAAACTTTTTGCCATGAGCATTATTTCTAACGCTGCGTTGAGAAACGCAAGTGTGAAGGGGGCCTTATATACTGTAACTAGAGTATTTTCCCGTTAAAAATAACGGGTCATCATCAATACCAATTTATTACCCGTTATTAGGTTACTTTTAATGAATTCAATTAAAATTATATTTTCTGCATAGTCTAATTTATTTTATAGATAAAATACATTTAAAAATTGAATAAAAACAGAGGAATTTAAATTCAATATCAATATATTCCTGTGCGTATCATAGTTACATTCTTCATGTTTTTGTTTTTAATGGAAAAAACTTTTTTATATTTAGTAAGGCAACCATCAGTCGATTGTTGCCCGTTTGAATGATATGGATTTTGTTAATTTATACATCTAATTGTTACATTTAATAGAGCAACTAATGAATCCAATCAATCCATATCATTCGAACGCGCAGAAATCGATCGATGGTTGCGCTATCGATTGATATCTACGATAAAATATGTCAATTAGATGCACAAGCTAAAAAAACATATCATTCGAACGCGCAGCTATCGATCGATGGCAGCGCAAACTATTGATCAATAGATTGCGCAGCGAAATCGGTCGATATGGCAGATCACTCAAACGCGCGTGACATATACATTAAGAAGGCTATATCTTATATTAAAATTTAAATCCATTTAATTACTGAAATTAACAACAGCAAAATAGACGAGTAGGTACCTACATAAATACACAAAAAAATATAAAACTTTTATTCCTACAATTTAATTTCACCGAGTTGACATGTGTTTCTCCAAACCTTTTAAATTATATCTCAATTTCTAGCTCTATTCCTAAGTTTTAGTTATCTGACATCCTTTAGAGATAAAGAGTTGGATTTTCCTGTCTCTACCTCAGCCAATTAGTTTACCAAGTAAATCAGTTGAAGCACGTCCTGCGACAGTTGTGACACAGTTCATCAGCTGATACTTAGCCTCTTTCCTTTCTGACTGCTTCTTCCGAGGTCCTTTGTATTTAATTGCCCTCAATGTCAGCGATGTGATCTTTGTATTTTGTAGTGTTTCGTTTAACGGAGTAGCTTTTCTGCATCCATGAGCTGTCCCCGAAAGGTGGCAGGTGACTTTGTTCATGGAACCACTTTCCTTTCTGTCTGCTTCTAGTCCCTTGAATTTAATTACCTTTTGACTTTCAAAACCTTCATTTAACATTAAAATTTAAAATAAATCCACAGGTTTAAAAACATTATAATAAAAATTGGATTAAAAACATTACCACTTTTTTACTAGCATTAATTGCAATGTCTAGGTTTAGTTTTTTGGTCGTTCTTCTTCTTCTGGTCGGGTGTACCAAAGCCACCTCGTCAGGGTATTTGGAATTCATCTGCAACGAAACCTGCTCCTGCAACACGGAGGAGATCCAGGGGAAGAAGGAATACAAAGTGATCTGTAAGGGAGATCCTACTAAGGTGGGTCAACTTATTTTGAAGTACAACAGTACAAAACAGTTTAATATCAGCATAATGGACTCATGAACCTACCTACCCTAGGCCTACCGTTCAAAAACGTGCGGCTTAGTACAGACAGGGTGTTTTCTAACGCACGTTTAGATATACCGTAGCTAATATATAGTAACGCCCGGCAAATGTGCGTTTCTCTGGACATTTGAGATGAAACGCGCGTTTAGTGTGTAGGTACACATCTGTGGAAGTTCTAGTGACTCGAAACGCGCGCATTTTTCGTGCGATTACCATATATTATATATGGTATATCTAACGCGCGTTTGAACGTGATATCAAAAACGCTTCGTCTGCCCAATTAGACAAGTTTAATGCTAAACATTTTTGAGACAATTCAAAGGATGCAATTAATACAACAACAAGATATAGAAAACGGAAAACTATTTAGCTATGTACATTTAAAGGAAATTGAGAAAATTATTCAATTCCAGCTATGCTATATAAATCAAGAATACCAGGGATTCAATTCTCCATAATGGAATATAATTTCTCGATGTTCAGGTCTTGCAATTCTTTCTGTAATCATTTGATTTATTCCCAGAGTGACCACAAAATATGTATTTTTAAATGGAAATGTATGTATGTTCATTAAACGTACCAGTTCGATGAATCGAATAATTAGAGCTTTGATTGAAGTTTTACATTTACAGCAATTATGTTTGTACTGTTTACCTGCCACGTGTAGGTAGTTACAGTTTGCATGTAGACAAATTTTAACATTTCTAACAAATTTGTAGCTGCTTTTATTCAGCTTAAAATAAACACTGTGAATTGGTGGTAGGCTTTTGAATCTTCTACGTTTATATTTTATTAATAACTTTGTATTGAAAGATACGAATGTTGTAGGTAGTTTCTTAGACGTTATTTGACAGAAAATATTACACATTAAAACTCTGAGTTATGAAGTATTTTCTAAGTTTAAATTATAGAAAACGATATACGTCAAAATTTTCGACATAGCTATCCCTCATTGACAATAGTTTTCTATGATTTTTATCAAAGAAAACTATCTAGTGCACCCGATATATGTATTGGCTTTGAGTTATAAAGGAACCAATATTTCATTACTCATCAGTTGCACTGTATTACTAAACTCCTACGACGGTTTGAGACTACATATATTTCAATAATTCGAAAGCCCATAGTGAGCCTGCCGAATCCACTGTGCCTATTTTTATCATTTTTTTCTCCTCCCAGCCAGCCGTTCTGTCTTCTAAAATATTTGAAGGCGAAACAAAACCCTCTTGGGACTCGCAAGTCTACGTCAGAGTTGAGGACACAAGCGGTCTTTTCGTTGGAGCATCGTTCTTCTCGTGGTGGAAGGCTTACTACATGAGTGCTTTGGACATCTGGAGGGCTCAGAATATCGTTTTCCCTAAGGCAGACATTGAGAAAGTGCCCACAGAATCTTACACTCAGCTCAGAGCAGGTAAAGTGACTGATGGAAAATTAGGCACTTTGATTTACTAACTAAACATTATTCTTATTAGCATGGTGCTATTTAGGAGGACTGTAAGCACTCACAGTAGGTACTTACAAAGTGAACGTTAAGATAGGAAATTTTTTTTTTAAACTCTCACAACTAGGGTTGTGACACTATGCATTTAAAATCATAGATTCTGAAAATATTATAGACGGAGAGAATTTATAAGTATTGAATCGTTCTGAACCAGCGGATAGAGTGTTCGATACCGTTTCATTCAGTTTCGTCTATGATTTTCTTAATATCTATGATTTTAAATGCATATTGTCACAAGCCTATGCTCATAACCCTTTATGGTTCTTGTAGTCATATTTACTCATTTAAATTGAGATTGAAAACCAATTTGCTGGACGATGAAGAGTTGAAATATTGGTCAAATAAACCGATTATGATTCTTTTATGTTTTGGATTATTATTTAAAATTTGTTGTATATGGTAAAATGAATATGTTTCAACAGATATAATATACCTTTTAATGAATAAATATTAAAATGATAAAATCTATCTCGATACTTGAATCCGCTCCTATTTTGATGTTTATTTTTATAAATATTTTTCCCGAATAGCATGACAAGGCATTCTTTCATGTCGGAAGAAAAAATATTTTTCTCCGCCACTCTATTTTGACTTCAAATCCGTATTTCCAGGAATTGGTATTCGCAACAGCTCCTTCTCGCACATTCCGTCTGGCATCTTAGGAGGGTCGGAAATTCTAGGAATCGATTTCTACAACGTCTCGATGTCATCATTGAAGTTGTCGAACATCATCGAGGATGAAGACACGGCCCTCCAGTACTTGAGACTGCAATTCGTCACTCTTGGATCTGTGGAGAGCTCCGACCGGTTGGAAGCCATTTCGCTAGCCGGAGTCAGTTGGGGATCCAGTCAACAAGGAATAGTTTTCGACAACTCTAAAGTAGGCATCATTGAGAAAAACTCCATGAATTTGAAGTCAGAAGATGGCTCCAAGGTATCTTTTCTGAATAGTCACATTGGAGAAATCGAACCCGAAGGTTTGAAATTATCAACCAATATCAAGTTGAAGATCGAAGGAAGTTTCATCAACCTCGAACAGTCAAACTCCATACAACTTGATAATGATGACGCTATCGAACTGAAGAACAGTACAATGCTGCTACCTTCTAAGTTTCTAAATTCAAGAAACTGTTATGTAAATAAAATGGAAGGTAATAAGTTTATTCTGTTTATGGAGGAGGGGCTTGGACATGATGAAGACATTACTGAGGCTCCAGAGAAATCATCCGAAAGAACCAGCACGACGAGTGTTGACGGAAAGAAAGAAAGGAAAGCGGACACATCAAAGTACATTCATCAAAGCTGTTTGGACAAGAACAGGATTCTGAATTTGCACACAGTTGAAATCGTAGAGAAGGAAGTGGAAGTTGAAAGCTCAACGAATGTCTTGGCTACTACCAACTGTGAAAACCTGGTCACTGCCGAAATCATGTCCAATGCCCTTGTTTTCGACAATAATACCCATTTGGCAATCCATCGCTACGTCATTTACTTCGTAGTCAGTCTACTGATATTTTTAGTCCTTTGTATCTGTGTCCTAGCTACTATGGCAGCGTGCAAGAGAAAGTCTGGTGAGTATGATACGCATGACAGGTGTCCTACCGAAGAAGAACCAACTAGAAGACCATCACTGATGTACATGCCTGGGTCACAATACGATTCGTCAGTAACGAACGAAATCAAGTCGTTCAACAGGACACTCGAATCCAAGAACTACGAAATTTGATTTCTAATTCTTAAGCCCGTTTCACACTTGCATTTTTTAACACTGAGTAAAAGATCTCTTTTTAAATGTGTTCACAGTTGCGTTTATTTGGTCGCTGAACTAAAAATCCCATTACATTAACTTCAGCGATAAAAAAACTCAAGGGTGAACATATTTTAGAAGAGCTTTTTTCGCAGTGTTTAAAAAACATGAGTGAATCGGGTTTGTATTTCAACTTCCATATTTGTTCGAATTGTTGTTTGTATATTTCTAGAAATGTCATTTTTTTCTATTTATTAGTTAATAATTGTAAATGTATAATTGATATTTTGATTATATAACGTATTTTATGAGAAACAAGGTAGAACAAATTTTGGTAAATTTCTAGTTCAAGTCCCTATTTCATTTAGGGACTTGAACTAGAAAGAGATCCAAATACCCCCTTCCTAGTTCACGTCCCTAAATGAAATAGGGACGTGAACTAGAAATGTAGCCAAATTTTGTTCTATTATGTTTACTGATAATTATAAGATGTATAAATACGTCATATAGACAATGAAAGTCACAAAGTTCCAACAGCTTAAGGCACTAAGTCTTCAATTTATACACCGGTATTTAAAATAAGACCAGGCCTCTGAGGTCCACTGTTCATTTCAGGGTTAAAGAAAATAGTATATAATTATAAATGTCAACTTGTTATATATAATTAAAATAACGAGTTGAAATGAGAGATAACAAAATAATATGAAATAATATTAAATGCTTCTAGATTGCTGATAACATAATATTTAAATTCTAATCTATAATTAAAACTGAATGTACTAATAGTTATTTATTACTTATTTATGTTTCCTTTCTGTTTCCTGTATCCTATTTAAATGTTTTTTTATCTCAGAATAGTTATGTGAATTAATAAAAATATATTTACTTGTCAGTGATTTTTTATTAAAGTGATAAGTTGAAACGATGAAAAATGTGAACAAGTAAAAAATCGAACACTTAAGTGAAGAGTGAATTAAATATATTAACTTGCATAATTAATTTCATAATTTTGAACAATTAAACTTATAAGATCTTAACAATTATTTTTCGGAACTTGAACAAAATAGTTTTGAATTTTTAACAAATCATTAAAACCAAAATTTGATGCTCTATTTCTAGAGTAAATTAATTAAAAAATGAAGTTTAGTTAGTTTCTATTTTAACGATTACAATCTCCTAGCTGATAACTAGGGTTGTGACAATATGCTTTTAATATAATAGATCTTGAGAATATCATAGACGGAGAGAATTAAAGAGTATTGAATGGTTCTACACCAGCGGTATATAGTATTCGATACCATTTCATTTCGTCTATGATTTTCTTAAGATCTATGATTTATGAAGCATATTGTCACAACCCTACTTATCTTAGGTACCATTGCAGTATATCAAAATATCAAATTTTGACATGATTATAAAAAATATCATTTTAATGGTGTACTTTCCATTATTATTCTGCGATGTTTTAAAATTTTAATTACAAATGTTCACATATAAATACATTATGATCAATTTGAAGTTTTAAAATTAAATCAAATAAATTAATATATAATATGATAAGTAATTGATTATAAATTATAGTATTCCATAAACAAAGAAACGTTTGTCCGGGTTACTTAATATTTTATAAATTTATTATCCCCTCTTCTATCCCCAATTATTATCCCCTCTTCTATCCCCAATTATTATCCCCTCTTCTATCCCCAATTATTATCCCCTCTTCTATCCCCAATTATTATCCCCTCTTCTATCCCCAATTATTATCCCCTCTTCTATCCCCAATTATTATCCCCTCTTCTATCCCCAATTATTATCTCCTCTTCTATCCCCAATTATTATCCCCTCTTCTATCCCCAATTATTATCCCCTCTTCTATCCCCAATTATTATCCCTTCTCATATCCCCAATTATTATCCCCTCTTC
The DNA here is from genome assembly GCA_947561585.1 of Caprella mutica. Lineage (NCBI taxonomy): Eukaryota > Metazoa > Arthropoda > Malacostraca > Amphipoda > Caprellidae > Caprella > Caprella mutica. The sequence goes on from CANNZV010003328.1 coordinate 120,080, forward strand.
TATCCCCAATTATTGTCCCATCTTCTATCCCCCATTATAATCCCTCTTCTATCCCCAATTATTATCCCCTCTCATATCCCCAATTATTATCCCCTCTTCTATCCCCAATTATTATCCCCTCTTCTATCCCCAATTATTATCCCCAAAAGAAGACCTGTCACACGTCTGGCAGTGTTGTACAACAGTTTTCCGTTTTCTGTGTCGGCAGCACGAAGTTAATTGTACAGAATAGGCATTTCTTGACCAATTTTGACCATTTAAATTGTGAAATAAGTTGTAAAGAAGAGTAATATATAAATACGAAAACTATTAACATAATATTTGCTGTCGTTTTTGTAATATTGAACATTTTACAAAATGTGACAACTTGGGTCATTTTGAGCCAAAATTTATCCAAAAATGATGATAATTTTTTTGAGAAATTTACTTTTTTGATTATTGAACTAAGTTTTTAATCTAAAGTTACGTTCACGTTTCAATTTTCAGTTCATTCTGTTCAATAATGAAGTCACACGAAGAGTTCAAAGTTTACTGATTTATTCAATTTCATGGACACTTTCCTATTAAAATTCTTCGTTTGAAAGATGGTGAGAGAAAGTCCGTGGATTTATAGAATAAAAAATCCTAGTGTCAAATTCATATAAGAAATATGTTTTTTATATGCACAAGATATAATGATCCAAAAGAATGTTCTTTTTAAATGCATTAGATTTGATTTTCCACAAATTCGTCCTCTGGAAAATTTGTCCTGCGGCAAAGAAAATCCGTTTTCGGCAAATTTGGGATTCGGCAAATACCTATTCGGAGAATCCAGTTCGGTGAATTAGTTTTCGGCAAATTTGGTTTCGGCTAATTCGTTTTCGGAAAATCAGCCTGGACCCGATAAAACGTATTTTAATTCAAGTTTTTTCATGTTATAATTTTTCTATACGAATTTTTAATGTTATAATGCATTTGCATGGGGGTTGACTGTATTTGGTGTACGTAGATACATATGAAGTTAATTATATGATCTTCATATAGCTATATTGTCGTTCTTATAAGTTACATTAAATTAATGATTTATTTATATTAATCAAATCATAGAATAATCTTGATTAGTTATAAAAGGTTAGGTTGAATGTCCGAGACTCGAAAAATAAAATATTTGGCAAAAGAAATCTCTATTAAAAGTGAAAAAAAAAATTTAATTAATTTTTAGGAGCGAATTAATTTTTAATCAAATTTATTATATTATAATTACAAAAATTAAATTAAGTTTTAAATGAAACTGTTTGTAAGGCACTAGAATTGTGATATTAGTGTAAGATATTAATATTTGGAATTGATGTTTAATTGATTAATTTAGTATTTAAATATATATATTATACAAATAAGTATACATTATAGTAATACTGAAATAAAATAAATATTGAATGAATTATTGAATATTGAGTAAATAATTAATTTTAGAAGTTTACTTATAATCATATCCAATTATCCAATCAGAGAAGTTGAGTTTCTGAACTTTGGTCAACAGTTTTCATTTTTTTTAAGTCCACGGACTTTCCCTCTCCGTCATTCAAAGCGAAGAATTTTTAACCACCTGTAGGTAGAATCGTCAACTCTACAGGTGGTTAAAAATCTATTCTAATAATACCCGTAGTGATTTTCTTTATTTACTTGTGTACCTTTCCGTTAAAGATAACTGGTCATCATCAATAGCAATTTATTACCCGTTATTAGGTTACTTTTAATGAATTCAAATTTTATTTTTTAATTTTCTGCATAGTCTAATTTATTTCATAGATAAAAAAAAATGTAAAATTTGAATAAAACACGGGAAATTAAATATCAAGTCATAGTCAATACCTGTAGTGTAGAAGCGAACACCAAATAAATAAATAAACACACGAGGGAAATAATTAGGATAGATATATTTATTTATTTGGTGTCCGCTTTTACTCGACGGGTATTAAGCATGAAGAATGTAACTATGATACGCACGGGAATATATTGATATTGAATTTAAATTCCCTTGTTTTTATTCAATTTTTAAATGTATTTCATCTATAAAATAAATTAGACTATGCAGAAAATTTAATTTTAATTGAATTCATTAAAAGTAACCTAATAACGAGTAATAATTTGGTATTGATGATTACTCGTTATTTTTAAAGGGAAAGTACACTAGTATTAATAATATCACCAAGGGAATTCTCTTTTGATAAGGAATTGCCCCAATGAATAAGAGAGGCGAATATTTCCTCGAGATTTCGATTTCGTCTAAAAATCTTCTTCGGCAAAACCTAAATATATCAAATTAGAATTCATTTATTCCATTAAGTTTTAAACAAAATATTATTTAATCTTTAGTTTATGTGGCCTTTAGGTTTATTCTTAATGCAACGTTGTTTGATTAGGAATTGTCATGTCTTAGGGACTATTTTTTGAAGAAGAAGTTCACCAACAATTTTTTTTAATAATATATATAATCCACCTCCTATATTAGCCTGTTCTAGAAAACCAATTTTTGTTAAGACAACATTTTTTATCTTCAATAAATTAATACATTTTCCTAGTATGTTTTATTCATAGATTAATCCTAAATTCATTTTTAGCTCTTTTAATCGGCAATATGTTTAAGTATAAAGACAAACTCCCACCTTTACTCGTTTCTAACGTCGTTTATAAATTCAGTGTTCCGCTGCCTACATACCTACATGGGCGAGACAAGGAAACAATTAAAGGTCCGAGTTAGTCAACATAGAGGGGTTTAATTAACTCCTTTACAGATTAATTCAATCAAGAAAATAGCAACATTTTAAACCATTCTTTTGGCAATAATAATCAGATTTCGAAAAAAGTATTTCAAATTTTTTTCAACCTGCACTAGTCACGATTTGAGGACATTGGAATCTATTTTTATTTACGAACAGAAGTCCCCCCAATTAAATTAAATTAATAGGGGTTCTACAGAATTATTTATTTTAAATGATTTTCTTTTTGTAGATAGAATTTCAATCGTTTATTTATTTAACTGTAACTTTAGTTATACCTGTTGCTCATTCGTAGAACATTCAATTAAAATAATATTTTTATTAAAATTAAAATAATATATTAATATTATTGGTTTTAGATTATAAATAAATGCGTACAATTCATGCATACAATTTTAATAACATTATTTTGTATACTTATAAAAGTCAAAATTAATATATTTTTAATTATTAATATTTGTACATTTTCCCCGTATCAAATTATTAGTTTCCTTTTCAATTACTGTTTCTTTCATATCTTATATTTACACCAAACTTATGAGGCACTGTTGATAGAATGACTGTTTAACACATTTTGTGACACACGGACAGACAGACCAGACCGACTGATTTACATAATATTTTGCAAAGTAATTATTGAATACTTTTTGACTTGTGCAAATAACCTAATTACAAATAAAAGAATATAATTGGAGCTTATAACTTCAAAATGGATTACGTTTTTTCATCAATTCTTTCAATTAATAAAATATGTAAAATTAATGTATAATCATGAATATTATCATTCATTAGGTTTGTATATTTATAAAGTACTAAAGGAAAACTAAAATAAAGTTTTCTGGTCCGTTATCTTTACTAGCTTTATTTCTGGTCCGTTATCTTTACCAGCTTCTTTTCTGGTCCGTTATCTTTACCAGCTTCTTTTCTGGTCCGTTATCTTTACCAGCTTCTTTTCTGGTCCGTTATCTTTACTAGCTTCTTTTCTGGTCCGTTATCTTTACCAGCTTCTTTTCTGGTCCGTTATCTTTACCAGCTTCTTTTCTGGTCCGTTATCTTTACTAGCTTCATTTCTGGTCCGTTAACTTTACTAGCTTCATTTCTGGTCCGTTATCTTTACCAGCTTCATTTCTGGTCCGTTGTCTTTACTAGCTTCTTTTCTGGTCCGTTATCTTTACCAGCTTCTTTTCTGGTCCGTTATCTTTACCAGCTTCTTTTCTGGTCCGTTATCTTTACCAGCTTCTTTTCTGGTCCGTTATCTTTACCAGCTTCTTTTCTGGTCCGTTATCTTTACTAGCTTCATTTCTGGTCCGTTAACTTTACTAGCTTCATTTCTGGTCCGTTATCTTTACCAGCTTCATTTCTGGTCCGTTGTCTTTACTTGCTCCGAATTAATATTATTTATTCAATTCTCAACATAAATTGCTCTTTTGTAGTTTTTTGTATCCGCTAGTTTGTTGTACTACACACTTTAAGATTGTTTAATGATCTGGCAAGGGGCTTCGAAGGGTGGCAAGCCCCCCGATAGTATTCGATCTAATAATATATAAAATGAAGGCGTTAACGTACGCTTGATATTAGGGGGATAACCGGGTCTGAAAACGTCCAGCGCATTCTCGAGATTGTTCTAATTGGCAAATTGCGCGGAACATATACACAACAAACATGAACATAGATCATATTATACATCTAATATAATATCTTACTACCTAATGTTAATTACATTTTTAATTTCAGAAGCATCTAATCCAAGTTTCTATTTAACTATAAATAACTTTTACTTTAATTACAGCATAATCTCAGGGGATTCAACCTAGGTAATGAAAAATGACAAATACATGTAAAAGGCATAGCAATAAACAGTGCCGGTATAATTACATAGGATTACTTTTTAATGAAAGATTAATATTGTATTAAATGTGCAGATTAATAGAAGAAGGGAAAATGCATTCGTGATGAATAAAACACGTTCACTAATCCCATTTCAAATAGGCTGGGATTACGCGCGAAAGAATTCATAATGTGATATCGAGAAATAAAGTAAATCTATTTTAATAATATAATATCTTAGTTAGATTATTTAGTTGTTATTTTTTTAATTGAAAATGCAAAGCAAGCATGAATAGGCATAGGTTTAGTAACAAGTTACCGGGCAGTTTTTGTTATTCGCATAACTCAAAAAGAACTCAACCAAATTGCCGGAAAATTTGGTAGGATGATTGGTCATTGTTCAAGAAGCATTTAATTAAATTTTGGGAGCGATCGGGCCCAAGGTCAAGGTCATGAAGAGTTCAAAATCAATTAAATTGGTTGTGAAGGTATGCGCTCTACCAATTCCGGTTCTATTTTTATTATTATTAGACTTATATTTTAATAATTTGGTAACCATGATACCTGCAGGTAACATGGTTAACAATCAAAAATAAATCAAACAATAATAATTGAACACTTTTTCCTCACGTGTCCGAAAATGTAGAACCATCCGATAACTCGGAACTTACCCCCACATTAATATTGTAGGCATATTTTGAGTATTTATTAACGAGTATAGTTTTGAATGAATAATTTTAATGATGGAAACTATTTTAAAAAGTGTGGAAGCTACAGAACAACTTTCAAATTGTGAAAAAATTATGAACAGACCTGAATAGCAAACTAATTAGACTCTGGAAAAAATACGAATAATATTCCACTAGAGATGAACTCTTACGGTGAAGAACATTCATACAATATCTATTTACAGTCAATACAAATAATATTCCACTAGGGATGAACTCTTACGGTGAAGAACATTCATACAATATCTATTTACAGTCAATACAAATAATATTCCACTAGGGATGAACTCTTACGGTGAAGAACATTCATACAATATCTATTTACAGTCAATACAAATAATATTCCACTAGGGATGAACTCTTACGGTGAAGAACATTCATACAATATCTATTTACAGTCAATACAAATAATATTCCACTAGAGATGAACTCTTACGGTGAAGAACATTCATACAATATCTATTTACAGTCAATACAAATAATATTCCACTAGGGATGAACTCTTATGATGAAGAACATTCATACAATATCTATTTACAGTCAATACAAATAATATTCCACTAGGGATGAACTCTTACGGTGAAGAACATTCATACAATATCTATTTACAGTCAATACAAATAATATTCCACTAGGGATGAACTCTTACGGTGAAGAACATTCATACAATATCTATTTACAGTCAATACAAATAATATTCCACTAGGGATGAACTCTTACGGTGAAGAACATTCATACAATATCTATTTACAGTCAATACAAATGATATTCCACTAGAGATGAACTCTTACGGTGAAGAACATTCATACAATATCTATTTACAGTCAATACAAATAATATTCCACTAGGGATGAACTCTTACGGTGAAGAACATTCACACAATATCTATTTACAGTCAATACAAATAATATTCCACTAGAGATGAACTCTTACGGTGAAGAACATTCATACAATATCTATTTACAGTCAATACAAATAATATTCCACTAGGGATGAACTCTTACGGTGAAGAACAATCATACAATATCTATTTACAGTCAATACAAATAATATTCCACTAGGGATGAACTCTTACGGTGAAGAACATTCATACAATATCTATTTACAGTCAATACAAATAATATTCCACTAGAGATGAACTCTTACGGTGAAGAACATTCATACAATATCTATTTACAGTCAATACAAATAATATTCCACTAGGGATGAACTCTTATGATGAAGAACATTCATACAATATCTATTTACAGTCGATACAAATAATATTCCACTAGTGATGAACTCTTACGGTGAAGAACATTCATACAATATCTATTTACAGTCAATACAAATAATATT
>CANNZV010003329.1:0-66259 GCA_947561585.1 Caprella mutica
AAATAGATTGAAAAGCTACTATTAGAATATATTTGGTTACTATGATTTGAGAATTAAAAATGCAAATTGAAAAAAGTAAGAGAAATGATTTTTTTATTTACATAATGTAAAATTTTTTATTTAGGTGAGGAAAATTAAAATCCATTAGAAATTAAAGAAAACCAAATAATTTGTGATAATAATGCAGTATATTGCATTGTAGTTATGTAAATATTTAGAAAATGCACAATTGTAAACTAATAAAATAAAACTAATCATTTACGGGGTAGCGACACTTACATATAATCCCGACACAGAAATAAAATTTCGATATAGAAAGGTACAGTTTTTTTTACATTTGTTAATACAATGGAAACACCATTTTTCTTTCTATTCAGTGTTAGAATATAGGGAAATATACTTCACGTATATTCTGCATGATATTAATAGCAAGAACAGAACTTATAAACAACAGCCATCTCATGCACCCCCTATAAACAATCCATGCCCCAAAGGGGTGCCGCGCACCCCTTCAGTCATGACTAAAGTAATGAACGGAGTGTGATATATGAAAGTAGGATAGTTTAGATTTAGAACACTGAATTTAGCTGAAGGGACAATTTTCTCCTCTTGTTTCTTGTGATGTAGAACGGGTGTTTTCCCAGTACAAAAATGCATTACCAGATAATAGAAAATTCACTTTTAAAAACCTGAAATACATACCATTTAATAATAAAGTGTAATTCCACTGTTTGAAATTGAATGTGTATGTTTGAAATTGACTTACTATCAAAGAAGTCTAAATTTAAAACAGCTTTGTTGTATTTTATTTTCAAACGTTTAACATTTCACAATGAATATAAAACCTTCGATTTATTGTAAATTCCATTCAAACCTACAAAGTACAGTTACATTCAAAACATAACTATATACAGATTAACTTTTTTTTAAATTCCGTAATTAACTTTGGGCATATAATATGCACACTATATTAAATATTTTCTGGCAAATAACCTATGCATATTTCCAATATGCATTTTGGTTCAGCATATATACACATTGACATTTTGCATATTACATATATGCTGAAATAGGCATCTAATATGCTGCATATCGCGTCAAAAAATATGTATATTTTATGCTGCATATTGTCACATCCCTAATTACAATTGAAACAAAGAAATTTGTACTGTTTCTAATTCGAAAAAATATACAAATAAAATGTTTACATTTTTCAAAAGTTATTGGAAATTGAAACAACCCGCCTCCACCACTTCAATTGATTCCCCACATCAAACGATTCTATAAAAAGTAAAAGCTTTTGTATCCTATTTTACACGAAAATACAAATTACATTATACTTCTGAAATTAATGCATATGTGTATGTATGTAAGTACCACTCAATGCATATTTACATATGCTGGTTGCATATATTTCTTCAGAATTGCATATTTGCTGACGGCAGTTATACATATGCAGTCATATTTATGTGTACATATTCACAGTTCATGCTCATGCAGTTTTTGTAAATATGTTCGTGTATATCGGTACAGCCCTAGTAATTACACTTTCATATAATCGTTCCTTCCCACATTTGAAGAGAAACACCTACTAGGTGAACTAAGATGATTGTAAAATTATGAATTCGAATTGAGATCTCATAACGCGGCCCCAATACCGAGTACCTAATTCAGAAGATGTAAAGGTGGCTACACACGTTCATGCAAACTTGACAAGTCTACTTGCGCAAGTATTTTGTGCAAGCAAACTTGAGGGTCCGAGGACGAGACTTGCACAATTATCGACTTGTACAAGTGACTTGAGGAATGAATTTGAATCCTGTCACCTGTGCAAGTCCGACTTGTGAAACTTAGTGTGTGTACTGAGGATATTGAAGACTTGAGAACAATTACGATAAATGTATAAAAAATTGAGTTTATTTCTACATTTACATCTAATGAATTCTATCAATTTGAAAGAAATTTCTCAAATTGTTGAGATCGTCTTGTAGTGAAACAAGACAAAATATAATTTTGATAGAAGAAAAGCAAGTGTCTTTAATTTAGAATATATAATAGTATATATTTGTAGAAGCTTAATTTTAAATTAATTAAATGTATTCCCATTATTTAAACCTTCAACTAAAATCAGTGTTTACTTGAGATTATGTTTTCCTTTTTTCAACCACTCTTTACACCGCTCATTTCATTTCTTCGTTTGATATTTTAGTTTATGTACAGGACAAAAAGCTGACAAAGCAAGCGCGTCATCATCTGTACTCTACATAGATACAATTTCAACAGGAGTCTTGCACAAGTATGCTTGTATCGTGTGGTGGCGAAGGGAAATACTCCAATACTTGTGTAAATACTTGCGCAAGTAGACTTGTCAAGTTCGCATGAACGTGTGCAGCCACCTTAAGAGTGAGATCAAATTTCGACCGAAACTTCCGTAACTGTTTCAGTGATAAGTTTTTTAAAACATTAATTAAGTTTTTCCAATATTGCTCGGATCATTAATAAATTATTGCTTTTAATGTCCTTGCGTTTTGTGAAGAGATTTATACTGAATTAACTTAAAAGAATATATTCACCTTTTAATACATCGTTCAAAATTCAAAGAAAGCAAATCATATTATATCGACCAAGTTGTTGGGAGTTTTGAATCCTATTTCCTAAGTTATATGTGGACTAAATTATTAACTTCGGTCCTCAAATTTTCGGCGTAAAGGAATTTACTGTAATTGATCAGCTCTTAAAATTACCTAGTGTTTCCCTGTGCTGCCGGTTCTTTAGATACCTGTTACTAGTGCTAAGTCACGTCATGCCTCATAATTTATCATGGTTCTCGGCTATGTGTAGTAATTTGATGATTATTATTTCGGTGATTTTTATAAAAGTACCTTCATTTCTAAGAGTGGAATGTAGCTATATTGTAAATGGAGTACTGTATTTGGTCAAACATAAGTTCATAATTTTGAGTAATGTAATAATTCGTATTTTGTGCCTAACAGGAGTTTCAAAGATTTTTACCTAACTATCAGAAGATGACTAGTGGAATAAATTTATTCCCAAGAGGTGAGTAAACTTTCAACTTTAACTTTCAATTCTACTTTCAAAATATATTAATCTGATCTATACTGACAGGCTGATTCCCAAATTGAGCCACTTTTTCTCAACCGGTTAGAGAATTTTTTTTTTTTTCGCTTTACTGTGATTTTAAACGGGTATTTCGTATGCCAATGAAAATAACTTTATATTCTCTTTCCAGTATGGAGATACCCGAGTGAAATAGAAATCTTCTATGTTTCGACTATTTCCATCTTTTCCTTGATTGTGATCTTCATCTGTTGCTGTAGAACGGACATACCAGGTCGAATTTGGAGGTGGTTCGGGTCCCTTTTCAGGAATGAGTCTAACAACCCTGAAATGGAGATGAGAACTGAAGAACCCTTCCTTGTAGAAATGTCTCCTCAACCGTAGTGAGGTGATGTTCCTATTTTGGAACCCAGTTCAATTCTAATGGGAATTGGAGTATAAAAATTTCTATCCCAGTTGTTAAAGCTTGTGAAATTGCTGTAGGTTATCTTACTTAGTTGATTTTTAAAACCTCCCAACTTTACTGTAGTACTTACTTTTAAAATTGCTGTAATATACTCTCATTGCAGTGGAGTTTCATATAATTTTAGGAAATTTTTAATTTTGAACAAATAGATTTTACTCTGGAATAACTTTCTATTTTGATTTTGTTCATTACAAATTTCACTTTATTCTTATTGTTCAAAGTTGCGTTTTCTCTATAAATAGAATATAAGTTTTAGTAGGAAAATCTTACTAGCTTTTCAACTGTTAACATATTGAAGCCTAGAATCGTTGTTCTCTCTATTGAATTAAATTATTTGAATACCTTCGCACAACTTTCCTCTTTCACCTTTTTGTTGATTTAATATAGTAAATTAGATTTATCTCTGCAAATTTCACCACATCCGTGAGAACTACCTAATAAAATGAACCTATTGAATATCTCTTTAAAAATTAACTTATCTATATTTTCCGTATAAAATTTGATTTCAGCTAAATATGTTCCCTAGTAGCCTATTACCTAATTAAAGTTTCTTTCATAAGTGACTAATTCTAAAGAAAGCAAGGTCATAAAATTTTGATGACTACAATCCTCTACCTCTAACCTTAATAATTATCGGTTTCACTAAACATAATTAATACACTAACAGAATGTATGTGAAATACAAATTTATATGACGTTGAAATCATCTGCATAGAAAGGCTATGATAAACCCTAGTAATTCAGATTTCAATAAATGTCTTAATAAAACTAGATTAACAAGTGTTGATGGCATTGAATATAATTGAAAATGATCGTCTATTGGATTGTTCAGACTAACTAATAATTAGTTTTAACTAGTGTCTTGGTATTGTCCATCCTATATAGGTTTAATAAAACTTATTGGCATAAAAACAATATATTCAAATCCAGAAATGTATTTGCAAACTAAAATTTGAAATAAGCAAATAGATTTAATTACCTATAGAAAATGATTATAATTAGGGTTGAGACAATATGCACTGCATATTATGCAGTGTATGCACATAAAAATTTAGTGCATATTCGCTTGAAATATGCGTTTCATAAAATGCATATGCATTTTATGAAACGCATATGCAAAATATATGCATTTATAAAACGCATATACAAAATATATGCAGCAAATAATTTTAATTTAAAAAATTAAACGTATTTCAGTTAAGTAGACATTCTAGATTTCCATCTATATCTCGAAATAGGCCATGTATTTTTCACCAAATATTTTTTTATAAATTGTAAAAATATTAAAACACTGGGATGTAGAATGAAAGTTAATATCTTTAAATTGTCAATTTTTATATATTGAAACACTTCTTATAAAGTCTGCTTCCAAGTACATTAACAAGTCATAAATATGAAGTATCTTTTATACAGGTAAAGCTCGTACAGCGCACGATCTTTAAACGGTCACCCACTAAAAAAGATCAAAATTATCAGTTGTTCTGACCATGCAAATCCTACAATGGCCCCTCAAATAATATTATTCATAATTTAACAAATATTTTATTAGTTTACCTAGTATCTAGTCAAACATTGATTATATTCAGTGGTATTACAATTTAAAACCAACACTTAACTTATTGTTTTTTCAGTAATTTTATCTTGTCAACCTTTTCCTCCACGTTTTCTTTGATTAGAAAAGTTCTATAGAAATTAGAAAGAGGTGTAACTATTCTATATTATATAGTAACATATTTTTCATTTATTTACACCAGAAAAAAATTAAGATAGTAAATTAGTTATTTTTATTTTGTTTTTGGTTTAATTAACGAAATATTCCATCAATGAAAACTCCCAATTACAATAATTGGCCTTATTTCAGAGAAATTAGAGCATATAAAGCTAACCTGAACGCATATAACGCTAACCTGAACGCATAAAAAGCATATTTTAAGCATAAAAGAATATATTTTTAAGGCATAAAATGTATATATATTGAGCATAAAAGCCTATTTATCAAGCTCAAAGCATAAAAGCCTAATTTTCATAAAGAATATTGTCACAACACTAGTGATCACTTTTGAGATTGACCTGCATCGCGCCTCAATTTGCTCTATTGTTGCTGGAATTACTGAGAATGTTAAATCTATGAACGCAAGATATATTTTCATTATTTCTATGCTCTGTAGAAGTTTTTGAAGTTTTCTCTCTGATAAATATCTGGAATATTTAGAAGCAGAGTTCAACCAAGTTCCCACCTCGTTATAACCTACTCTATAATATTTAAATTTTTGAAGTAGAATAAAAATCTAGCTCTTATTCATTCGCCTGATGTTTATCATTTATTTATGTAGAAGTTTATCTTTTGAACATCGTGAATCAATTTATTTTAATAAACACTTTCTATATGTATATAAAATGGAAATTCCATGTGCAAATAGAAAATGCATATGCAAAATAAAAAATGCATATGCATTTTCTATTTGCATATGGAATTTCTATTTGCATATGCATTTCAAGATTTGCATATGCTTTTTTTATATGCATATGCATTTATTCACCAATATGCAAGATATGCAAAGTCACAACCCTAATTATAATATATTGACTTATACGTAAGTAGTCGTAATTATATGAAAACCATCACGCGATTAAATATCTTCCGCGGCTTTTGACGATTTGCTTAATCTAGAGAATGCGCTGCACGTTTTTACACAATTTTTTACCCCTTGATGCCAGGCGTGTGTTAATAACTTCATTTTATTCACTACGAAAATGATTACTAAGAGTAATAAATGTGTATTCCCTTAACCCCCTACAGTCCTACCAAATCATTACAGTCACGAAATGTAAGTACGTTACAACAATTACATAACGGCTACTTAGGTCCATAGTATACTATCAGTTCCACCGCCGCGGTGTCACTGCATTGTTTACGCATCTACAATTGATCCCGGTTAAATGAATGGAAACGCAAATCTGCATCTTATACTGGCGTTGCTACCGCCTTGGCAGTCAGCGTTCATACGGCGCTAGGCGGTGGCACCGCATCTGGACGCGTTATCTCAGCCACTGTAGCAACGCTTTGCAAGGTATACTGGGCCGTTTTACCGTGGTAGTCAAAGTCACAAAGCACATACACAGACCAGTAATGTAGAAGATATCTCAATACAGCTAATATATGAAAAAAATATGCATATATATTTCTGTTTATGCAAATATGTTCGTGTATATCGGTACAATCCTAGTAATTACTAGGGTTGTGACAATATGCGTTTAAAATCATAGATCCTGAAAATAGTATAGACAGATTGAATTAAAGAGTATTCAATCGTTCTAAACCAGCGATATATAGTATTTGATACCATTTTATTTCGTTTCGTCTATGATATTCTTAGGATCTATGATTTTAAACGCATATTGTCACAACCCTAGTAATTACACTTTTATATAATCGTTCCAACATTGACGTTCCAACACGTACTAGGTGAACTCAGAAGATTGTAAAATGTTCTCCAAATTATGAATGTGAATTAAAAACACATAGAATGGCCCAATACAGAGTACCTAATTCAGAAGATGCGAGAGTGAGATCAAATTTCGATTAGATATTTTGTAATTTCATCTGCTAGTGTTTGGTAGATAATTCCTATGTAAATTAGGGAAATGATCACCTATGAATAAATCTCTTCAATAAAATCTCTTTAAAACTCTACTATTAGGCGAATAATTCCCATCGACCAAAGCGTTGAATGTTGAGTTCTGTTTGAATGATATAGTAATTTATGTAGTTTCCGATTTCAAAATAATTTACTTTAACGAATCATCCATTTCAATTCATTTCATTTTATCTTTTCTCTGTGTTGAATGTGTTCACATCTGAAATTTATCAAGTCTCGTCGTTCTTAATAATTCCACATGGTTAATGGTTATCTACTATAGTGCAGCATTTTTAAAATTTAATTTTGAAAGTGTAATTTAATAATTCGTATATTTGAGCCTAACCAGAGTTTCAAAGTACGAAATAACTATCCGAAGATGCCTCTTCAACTTCTGTTTTTGGAGAGTAGTAATTCTGTTGTTGGAGAAGCTACCAGTTTCGGATATTTTGATAAAGGTGAGCAATTCATTGTAACTACTCTATAACCGGAAGATTTTCATTCTTTAATTAAAATGGATCTTGTTACTGAAATGATTTGTCTCAAAACCATAATCCTGTATTCTGGAGGAATGAACTTTACCATCTTAGATTCTCTTTAGGATAGGTTCGATTGGGTCTCATCCGACGGGTAACTTCCTTCTCCACAAATTCCGCCAGGTTACAGTCTAGATGTGTAGTTTGTTGTATCTGCTAGTTTGTCATACCGCACGCTTCATGATTGCCTGTAAATAACCTGGTTGGGAGGTTCAGTGGGTGTTATGCACTTTTTATATACAACTTCATTTATCTAATGAACTGAAACCAATAAGTAAGTTGGGGGCACATATCTGACAACCACCTAATCTCCTGTCTATACTTTAAATAATTTTATGTCTGAATGTATGAACTTTTTCTCACCACAAATTAGTGAATGGATTTTTTTGTTTAACAATTTTACTATTTTAATGATCTTGTAAAACTTCTTATGCAGATAGAAATAATATTTCTATTCTCTTCATCAGATTGGAGATTCCCAAGACGGAGGATAGTCGACATAATGTTTCTTATCTATATTTTCTGGTGTATACAAATTTTAATTTACTATTACATATATATCCCATTTGGTCGAATTCGGAGGTTTTTCAGGACTATCAATAATCCTATCAGAATTTATATTAACCCTGAAGTAGAGATGACTGCTGGAGAACCTTTCCTTGAAGACATGGTTCCTCTAACATAATGGATGATCCTATCTTGGATCTCGGTTCAATTCTAATGGGAATTGAGTCTTATTTTTTCCAGTTTTTAATTATATTTGTTAAAGCTTGTTAAATTGCATTGGGATATCTTTGTTCAGTTGATTTTTAAACCTCCAGCTGTCATGTAAATTCCAATTTTAATATTCTTAGTATTTTGTGAAATTCAAATTATTGTCTCATCGCACTTCCATTTCATGGAAAGTTCCATAGAATTTTAGGAAATTTTTAATTTTGAACAAATAGATTCTACTCTGGAAAAACCTGTTTTGAATTTGTTTATTTCAAATTTCGCTTTATTCCTATCGTTCAGAATTATCTTTCTTCTGTAAATTTGAATATAAAATCAATTTGAAATTGTTGCTAGCTTTTTAACTTCTGACATACTGAAGTCTACAAATTTTGTACAGTCTTCAATAAATTAAATCATTTACATCGGAAACATTTCTTTTAACCCTTATTTAATTACTGATATAATACAGCAAATTAGAATTATTTCGCGAACTTATCACTACCCCATCTGTAAGCATTAATTGAAATGACAGTTCCATTGAATCTTCGATAAAAATGATCTAATTAAACTCCTATTTTCGTAAAAAAAAATCATTTCAGCTGAAATACTCCATTTCATCACCTAATTAACGTTTCTCTATCATCAATGTTCATAAATTGAATTCAATTTCATTATTTAAAGGGACTGTACATGGATTTCGTATAAAAATTATTAATGAAGTTATGTTTCTGAAACTTTGTACTTATATATAAAATTGAATTCTAAGACATTTTTGTTCATGGCATTTTTTCGATTGGACACATAGAATATGAGTTATTCGAAATTTGAACGAATTTCGAACAGTTTTTTAAAAGTATAGAACTCTGACAATTTTGAAGCTATTTGTTTGGTTAGCATATATGAACACGTGTATTTTCCATGTTCTTGGAGTATACCTATATAGTACATTGCATATCTAAATTAATTAATAAGTCATGACGTTAACAGTTTATTTAGTTTACCTTTTTATGATGAATAAAGGAGAGAAATATAATTCTCATCCCTAATCATTTGTCTAAGTCAGCGGTTCCCTATAGGTGGTCCCATGGACACCGTGGACCCCTTATTAAGAGGTCCACGGGACCCTAGCGAGGGGTCCCGCTCTATAATCAGCGACATTAAGTCTGAAATTGGATAGTTTAAACTGTTTTGTGTTTAATTACTTAAATGAATCCTATTTATGTTATTTAATATTTTTGTATTTAAATTTAAAAGCATCCCCAAATTTAGTTTCATAGTTTTCGACTGTTAGTAATTTATTTATAGTTTTTATTTTATTTATCATTTATTAGTAGCAATTACTTAACACTAAGTATAATTTATGAATTTATTTTTAATATACTTGTAGTTTTAATACTCCACCTATAAACTTTTTAAATTGAATAATTAGTTTGGTAAAATATCCCAAGTACACGAGCTAAATTATCATTTTAACTCAGAGGTTCACAGCTAAAATCGTTTTCTATGAAGGGGTCCCTGAAGAAAACGCTATGGGGTCCGCTGGTCTAAGTAGACGCAAGTCTTCGTGAATGCTATAAAGAGAGAGATTGAAGATTATAAATAAATCTATTAGACTGAAAAGATTTTAACTGATTTCTCAAAAATGGCATCAAAAAATTGATGATTGGGTAATAAAGTCTTGGTAGGTTAATCTGAGTCGAGTCTTAGCACTAGTTACAAAATTTTTTGTGAAGTTTAAAATTAAGTACTGTTCAGTTTGTAGTAGGTTAAATTTAAATTGGATGAACCTATAGGTGCCCCTCTGTGTCACTAGCGCATCAGACTAGTGCAGGTTTTTTTCCTTTGTCAAAGGGTTTCTGTTTCTTATTGTGCTTAGTAACTATTGTCACTAGACTTAAATTCTCTGTGGTTATCTTGTTTTATTTGTTTGTTTACTTATTAAAATTCCTATCTAGTATGATCACTAGGGATGTGATAATATGCAGCATAAAATATGCATAATTTTTGACGCGATATGCAGTATATTATATGCCTATTTCTGCATATAATATACAAAAAGTCAATGTGCATATATGCAGAACTAAAATTCATATTGGAAATATGAATATTATATGCCAGAAATTATTGAAAATAGTGTGCATATCACATGCTCAAAGTTAATTACGGAATTAAAAATAAAGTTATTCTGTATATAGTTATGTTTTGAATGAAATTGTACTTTGGTGGTTTGAATGGAACTTACAATAAATCGAAGGTGAAATCTCAAGTTTTTATTTTTACTGTGGAATTTTTAACGTTAGAAAACAAAATATAACAAAGCTGTTTCAAATTCAGACTTTTTAATAGTATGTCAATTTCAAATATACACGTTCAATTTCAAACAGTGGAATTGGACTTTATTGTTAATGGTATTTCAGGTTTCCAAAAGTGAATCTCCTATTATCTGCTAATTTATTTTTGTACCGGGAAAGAACACGTTCTACATCACAAGAAACAAGAGGGGCGAATGTTTCTTTCAGCCAAATTCAGTCTTCTAAACTATCCTACATTCATATATCACATTCCGTTCATTACTTTAGTCATGACTAGTGCTGTGACATGGCTTATTTTGCATATGGTCGTAAGAATTTGCTTACATTTATTTGAAGCATATGCATTTTGTAAGGGCTTTAAGCAAAATCATTTGAGCATATGCTTTTTATTAGAGCTTTAAGCAAAATCATTTGAGCATATGCTTTATCAAAGCGCTTATCTAATTTGAAGGCATAACATCCTTTCGTTGAGGCTTTCGTGAACAGAAAACATCTTCATCTGTTCATAAAAAGTGAATATATAGGGAACACAGATTCAACTGTTTAGTAATTAGTAAGATGCACGTAGCATCCAGTGCAATGAATTATAGAATCCTTAGATTAGAAGCATCTTTCTTTCGTGTTAACTAACTTAGTTCTTTTAATAATTATTTTATATTTCTTCTCTAATACGATGTTGTATTTTTCATACTTTTCAACTAACAATAATAAATACACGTTATGGCAAACATAAGCCATCACCTAGAATTTTCTGCAAATCTTATTTTCAGATTCGTAATTGCAGTAAGTTTGAAACTTTGACATAGCGAATTCTATTCCAATTGAATTGAAATATTGTAAGGACAATCGAGGTATGTTGTGTGCGTGACGTCATTACAGCAACACTTTAAAATCATATTTAAAACAATTGAAGAAGGTAAATTTGTAAAAAAACTATTTATTAATTAGTATAATATAATAAATATATATTCAATGAATTATTTAACCTGCTAAACCCCTAATTTTCACTTTAAATTTGTTCCCTTGCTTACGTCACGTCACAAATCACTCAATTGTCGCTACCTATCAATATTACTATTCCTAGTAGGGAAAGTACTAGAGAGTAAAGCTTTGTGAGCTGTTGTTACAAATATAGTGATTTGTGACCGTGACGTCAACAAAGCAACACACATAAATTGAAAACAAAGGTTAAGCAGTGTGAATAACATTAATGGATCAATCACTATTTTTTATAATGGAACGTTCTTCAATTGTCTTGAATATTATTTGAGAGTGTTGCTGTTATGACGTCACGAACACAACATACCTCAATTATCCTTACAATATTTCAATTCTATTCCCCGCTTTAAAAACCAGATGGCGCCACAACGCACTTTTAAAATGGAAATTGTCGAGAGTTGTGTATCTTATTGTAGTATAATATCTTTGGCGTAACTCTTTAAATTTTCAGAAAAAAATAAAGTTGATAGTTTGCATGAGCTACCATCCAGGATAACTAAATTTTTTGTGTGTCCAATGCTCTAGGAATTTAACTGATAAGCTTTTCTGAAAGTTCTGCCAAGTTGAAGTGATTGTATAATTTTATCTATTTCAATGTGTTGTGAAGGTTCTAGGAAATTTGAGTCTATGAAATTTCGTTCTTGAAAATTTTATCATGGAAAATTCGGTCTCGGTTTATAGTGGTGTTATTAAAGAACAATAATAGGAAAAGTTCAAATTTTGAGTACTTAAAAAGTTAAATGTCTAATTTATTAATTTATTTATTAAAATAGGATAACCTCAACCGTTTTAAAATGATAAATGAACTTTAATTTAACACGAGATTTGACCTGAAAATTCGGTCTCGGGTATAAATAAAGCTTATGAATAGGGTTGTGACAATATTCTTTTTGAAATATGCTTTTAGGCTTTATGCTTTAGGCTTTAAGCTTGTTAAATATGCTTTTATGCTTTATATATATGCTTTTATGCTTTATATATATGCTTTTATGCTTTATATATATGCTTTTATGCTTTATATATATGCTTTTATGCTTTATATATATGCTTTTATGCTTTATATATATGCTTTTTATGCTAAAAAATATGCTTTTATGCTCGAAATATGCTTTTTATGCGTTCAGGTTAGCTTTATATGCTCAATAATAGGCGTTCAGGTTAGCTTTATATGTTCTAATTTCTTTGAAATATGGCTAATTGTATTTGAGAGTTTTCATTGATGGTATATTTATAAAGAAGGCAGGGTAGGAAACAATGTCAAATTGAGACAGTTCAGTCTGTATGAGGTAACCAAAATAATAAATAGTGAACAGTTTAAGAAAATAACTTGCACAATAAAGAAATCTAGCATTTGTTACATTTAATGATCATAGCTGTTTTTAAATTCTCGAAAATAATTCTACGTCTGTTATCTGCTATAATTTGTAGTCTTGACTCATTCGAATTTAAAAGGTTCGTCTGGGAATAAAAAATATGGTACCGAAACGTCCTAGCTCCGTTTACAATGGGGACGTGTCATTAGTCCGACAGTTACATCTTTCTGTGTTATTTCTCGTTTTATTTTTTGATTGAAATAAAAAATATTACATAAATTTAAATTATAGATAGGTATATCAATTTAAATAAAATAATATTTACCTTTATTTTTTTTACTTTTGTTATATTCCTCTCTTATTTTACTTTATTTCTAATATTAGCTAATTTGTATGATGCATTTCCTCATTCGATTTAATGGAGTCTGTTGTATTCGCTAGTTTGTTGTACTGCACACTTCATGATTTTTTTTAATGACCTGGCAGGGGGTTAGGGGAGTAGCACGTCCCATCCCCCGATATACATATATTTTGATGTATAATAAATAAATAAACTGCAAAAGTGTCTGACTAATGGAGTGTCGCACCAATGAATAGTAACCGTTTACAACAGGTAAAGCGTAACACAAAATGGCAGCTCCTATCGTGTACTCCTTATTGAAATTATTACTATTAATTATCGCCTTACAGGCGATGATTCAATGAGGTAATTTCCTCACCTAGTCTTTTAAACTTAAAAATTCTTGAATCATACATTCAAACCATAAAAATTAGTTTGTGTTTCATTTGCAGTCACTTGGACTATTTGATTAACTAAAAGCATATTTTGAGAATATTCTTTATTTCAAAAATATGCTTTATTGCTAAAAAGCATAAAGAATAATTCTTTAAGCCAAAAGAATATTGTCACAACCCTACTTATGAATTATGTATTAAATATATCGGGACGTCCACCCCTCGAACCCCCCTGCCAGGTCAATAAACAATCAGGTAATGTGCAATACAACAAACTAGCGGATACAGCAAACAACTTAACGGTCATTTATGTCACCTGTTGTGTAATTCTAAGCAAAGAATCAATCATGCATTTATAGAAAACGCAAAATCAAGCTTTTTTCAGGAGTGACAGAAAAATTTCAATTCCTTCATTTTCGAGTGATAACGATCAACAGGTTTCCCGTAGGATTCTACAGTGTGCCCAATAAGGCTATGCTTCTACTGTATAAAATTTTAAAAATATAGTAAAAAATCGCATAAGATTTTTGAGATACTGTCTCTACTGTGTAATTTTCAATTGATACAGTGTTGCAAGTTTTTCACGATAACTCTTCTCTGATTGGTCAGTTAGAAGGAGGAGCCAACATGGGGCGGAGTAATACACCATAAGTGCTCCTCACTTTGTTGGCCCTTCCTATGCTAATATTGCACTCAGAGAAATTCTGATACACCCAGGTTTTTCGTATGCACCCTGTGGCTTTGTCTCTAAAGCGAGACACATATATTTCCGTTCAATTTACACTGGAATTGACATATTTAACAAGGCTATATGAAATCAAAATATTACACCAACAATCCAAGGAAATATTGTCATAAAGTTGATAACCCTTTCTAGGTGAGCATCTAAATTCATAATACACCTGCAAAACGTATACTGATTTTTATAAATAAATATTTTAATATACAAGTACACGTTCTCCCTGGTACAAGTGTATTGTGGATGAAATTTTAGGACTCTATTCGTGATATCCATTCATTTTTTATTATCATGTTTACTAATTTTACGCTTCTTCAAGTTTTAAGAACAGTTCCAATGTAGGTATACCTCTCTAGAAAAGCAGTTGAGATATCTGTGTTCATTTTGTTTCATATAAGGTGAACAAGATAAAGTGCAACAAATTTCACCCTCTAAACACAGAAACACTTAGTTTTAAGATCATAGCTTTCAAAACACTTGAATAATTAATGAATTATTACGGTTCTTTTGTTTCCAAAAATTGTCAATTTCAGTAGGCCTGAGTAGGGTATTGGTAGACTCTTTAGAGAAGTTACTTGAAATTAACAAGGCCCCCATTTATCTGTATGACTCAAATATTGCATCATTTATCATTATTAAATTCGTAAACAGTCTATTGAGTAACTGCTTGCAGCGTAGCTTTTTAGGTAAGCTAGTATTTTTACAAATTAGAAAATAGTTATAGGTTGGTTTTATTCATGTAACCACTTTCCTGTTTTGCTTTTTCTTACAGGTTCCACCAAGGTGATTTTTAGTAGTCTGGAAAAGCCTTCGTCGTGAGTTTCTCTGCTAGGCAGGTAAATTGCGGCACACTAGCTAGCTGAGACCTCTAACCTCAGACCGCCAATAAGTCATAACTTCAAAATAAAACTGCCATTTAATTAATAAATTACTATTTTCATTGCGCCCTTCTTTGAATATTTTTCCGGTTCAGCAGGTTTCAGACTTTATTGTATTGAGAGGACCACAATCGAGATGTTAGACCATCTCAATTTACCAGTGATTCTACACCTATAGTTCCATATACGTGCCTTCTTCAAAAATAAATGTATTATCAATTCTTTGCAGAGACGCAAGTGCCAAATAAGTGTTGCTGTATAAACCTATTATTCTACCATTGTAATGGCATCGTATGTTGATTTCCTAAATTTTGCAACTTTCTTAATGAGTCTAATTGTGCCTACAGTTTGTGAAGATGAGGTAGACGAAATGGAACAAATTAATGTTGGTAAGTCTTACATTATAAGAATGTTTATTGTCTGTTTGTCTGACTGTCAGACTAGCAGTGGCCGTCCTTCTTTTCTAATGTTATAGGCTGTAGGCTTTAAGTTTTTGTTTAGTTTGGCTCACTCTTTTCAGCTATTTTGTTTTCTCCACTTCTTCCTTTTCCATTAAACTTGCAATATCAATGGGTAATCAGACTGACTGTGTTTATATCTTATCCATGGATGCGTATTCTTTCCATCCATGCGTTGTGGTAGCAGAGTTTAGTTGACCTACTTTATGGAGCTTACCTTCACGGTCCACTCTTCTATGAGGCCTTTTTTCGTGTCACTTTGGATCCTCTAGTAAAGGGATGAATTTCAAACTCCAAAAATGATAAGTCTTCTACACAGAGAAATTCTGATGCACCCACGTATTTAGAGTTCACCCAATGGCTTTGTCTCTAAAGTAAGACACTTTAGTGCATCAAACTATAATTTGTATGCACTTAAGCTTAAATTTTCCTTTGCTATCTTGAGACTAATTCAGTCATCATTTTAACAAACTTACAGCCGAGTCAAAAGTGCATCGAACTGATGCACTTTGGTGCATCCAAACAATAGTTTAATGCACTAAAGTGTCTCTCTTTGGAGACAAAGCCATAGGGTAAACTCGAAACACCTGGGTGCATCAGTTGGAGTTGTCTCAAGAGTAATTTGTGAAATCAATGAAAGTGAATTTTTATTCTTGAAAGTATTGTTGATTAAACAAATTATATTTCTCATTTTTCAGAATATGGAGTGACTGGCATAAGCGTTCAAACTCAGATCACAGTAACATTTGTGATAGCTTGTGTGATACTAAAAATGATGTCTCCTTACATATACAAATGGATGGGAAATTTGCCTTTCGACTACGTGCCAAGAGCGGATCCTGTCATCGATCCAGAAAATGAAATGGATGTTATATCTGAGTTACAACCAATTGAAGCTGATGAAGGTAACTACACGCTTCTAGAGGAACCAAATGAAGAGGAGTGTGTAAAGAAGCAAGAGGAGCAGAGGGATGGCAAGAAGCAGAAGGAGCAGAGGGATGGCAAGAAGCAGGAGGAGCAGAGGGATGGCAAGAAGCAGGAGGAGCAGAGGGATGGCAAGAAGCAGGAGGAGCAGAGGGATGGCAAGAAGCAGGAGGAGCAGAGGGATGGCAAGAAGCAGGAGGAGCAGAGGGATGGCAAGAAGCAGGAGGAGCAGAGGGATGGCAAGAAGCAGGAGGAGCAGAGGGATGGCAAGAAGCAGGAGGAGCAGAGGGATGGCAAGAAGCAGGAGGAGCAGAGGGATGGCAAGAAGCAGGAGGAGCAGAGGGATGGCAAGAAGCAGGAGGAGCAGAGGGATGGCAAGAAGCAGGAGGAGCAGAGGGATGGCAAGAAGCAGGAGGAGCAGAGGGATGGCAAGAAGCAGGAGGAGCAGAGGGATGGCAAGAAGCAGGAGGAGCAGAGGGATGGCAAGAAGCAGGAGGAGCAGAGGGATGGCAAGAAGCAGGAGGAGCAGAGGGATGGCAAGAAGCAGGAGGAGCAGAGGGATGGCAAGAAGCAGGAGGAGCAGAACTTTGAAGAGTTAGTCTTTCAGAAGAAGATTGAAATGGACAAGAAGATAGAGGAGCTAAAAGAATGGAGGAAGAAGAAGTTGGAGGAGTTGAGAGAAAGCGAGGAGCAGCAGGATATTCAGAAGTTTCAGAAAGTGCTCGAGGAGTTAGAGGAGGTTACCCAGAAGACGCAGGAGGATATACAAAAGTTTAAGGAATTGCAGAAGAAGAAGCAGGAGGAAAGACTAAAGCGGTATAATGTGCTCAAGGAGGCGATAGAGAATAGCCGGAAGTAAAAGGAGAAATAATATGCGACATTGTCTATTTGAAGTAATAACTTTTTAAATTATCAGTACTTTTATAATTGTATAAGTATAAGTTAAAAATGTATTTTAAAATCTTAGCATTCTCATTTTGAGTTGTAATTCATCTTAGATTTATTACACGTAACTAAATATGAGTCTTCATTTAAATAGGATTAATTCTTTATAAATAAAAATTCCTAATTGACTACCTAATGGGAATTTTATCATTAAAAATGTCCTTTATATTTTAATGATTCTTGTATTCCAACATTTTTTTTATTAATAACTTGTTAATATATAGGTATTAGTAGATTTTGATGTATGATGCCACGTGTCTACAGAAATGACTAAATTCCGTAATGTTACTTTATCCTGACATGTTTTACTGTGAGTTCACGGTAAACTAAACTAATCTTGTACAATATTAGACATGTGACCATTTTCATTATTTTGTTAACGCTTCTTGCAGTTTTAGCCCCATGGGGCTCTATCCTGAAACTGTCTATGGTGAATAGAAGAGAAGTGGAGTAGCATCCCTTGGGTCCCGAACTGTTTTAATTTGGATTATGGATTGTTTTTTTCATTTTTGCCATGTTTATCATTTTTTTTTACGCTACTTGCAGTTTTAGAGGATAGCGCTAAAGTTATACACCTCAACTAAGAGGTCTTAGATTTCGTGATATGTAGGCTCGTAGGCTTCATTTACTATCTCTTCTTTATTTTCCTCTTCCATCCGTGAGAGCAGCCACCGGTGCTTGTGTAAATTTCTGTCACATTCCTCGGTCATAAAAAGTTCGGGATGAAAGTCTATTGGCTCACGCAATTTTGCTAATTTCTCTAATCTTAAAGTATCTACCTATCACTTCAAGACTGTTAAAAGTACCGAATACGTTTCATTAACGTGGGGATATTACAGAGCACATGCAAACTTGTCATCTGATACGTTAAGTTTTTTTTTATAAATTGAGGTAGGTAATAGGTTGGTGCAAAGTTTTGGTTGAGAAATTGCTGAATGCTGATGCATTAAAACTAGATCAAAGAATAGTTAAATTGAAATAAAGTTTATTACTAGATACAATAAGTCTATGATTTTATCAATGAAGTCGTATTTAAATTTCTGAATCTCAGAATAGCTTATCTATGGGCATTGAAGGGTTTTAGGTGAATTTTATGTTAGACCACTTTCATGTATGATTGCTTCTTCGAAATCCCTTGTATCATTTTTCCGTCAGCTATTAGAAAATTGAGAGGATAGTCTTTTAAGACCTCTTTATTTGTAGACCGACTATTCTGAAATTTTTAGGATGTGTAACTTTTGAAAATGAACATTTTGGTTTGAGAAAAAAAATTATAAAAAAGAATCCTAAATTTTAAAAGGATGTAAGTCTAGGAGGATATATGCAAGAATAAAAATAAAGACAGTCATAGAATTCTTTTAACATTTCTAAAGGAGGACTATAAGCTGATTTTCCATTTTATTTCCTGTTTCCATTCGATAGGTCACTTTTGATAACTAACTGAAATTTTCAAAAAAGCCCTAAATTTTGGTTTTGAGCTGCAATGAAAAATAATTGAAAATATTGTAAGGTTAGATATATTTTCATTAATTCGTTCAAAAATACTAGGAACTCCAGAAATTCAAGCAACTTCAGAAACTCTAAAGACCGTAGCAATTCTAGAAATAGCAAGGACTAGAACTACAGTCCAATGGATTTAATTTCTACCAAATTCTCTTCATCATTTCAGGAGTCATCTGTTTCCTGAAAACACCTGAAATTGGTAAAACATGATTGAAATAAGAAGGGTTATAAGTAGGGTTGTGACAATATTCTTTTGGCTTAAAGAATTATTCTTTATGCTTTTTAGCAATAAAGCATATTTTTTGAAATAAAGAATATTCTCAAAATATGCTTTTAGCTAATCAAATAGTCCAAGTGACTGCAAATGAAATGCAAACTAATTTTTTTGGTTTGAATGTATGATTCAAGAAGTTTTAAGTTTAAAAGACTAGGTGTGGAAATTACCTTATTGAATCATTGGAACCTGTAAGGCGATAAATAATAGTAATAATTTTGAAAAGGAGTACACAATAGGAGCTGCCATTTTGTGTTACGCTTTACCTATTGTAAACGCTTACTATTCATTGGTGCGACCTTCCATTAGTCAGACACTTTTGCAGTTTATTTCTGATTGAATATCAAATTATATGTTACCAGGGGGGGGGGGGGAGCGTGCTACCCCCCGAACCCCGCTGCCAGGTCATTAAAAAATCATGAAGTGTGCAGTACAACAACCTAGCGAACGCAACAAACTACATTAAATTGAATGAAGGAATGCATCATACAAATGAGCTAATATTAGAAATAAAGTAAGATAAGAGAGGAATATATAATTTAAAAAAAAATAAAGGTAAATATTGTATTATTTAAATTTGTATAACTAAAATGTATATTATTTAATATTTTTCATTTTAATCAATAAATAAAACGAGAAATAACACTGAAAGATGTAACTGTCGGACTAATGGCACGTCCCGATTGTAAACGGAGCTAGGACGTTTCGTTACTATAGGACGATTCGGTACCAGATTTTTTGTTCCCAGACGAACCTTATTTTTTAAATTCGAAATGAGTTAAGACTACAAATTATAGCAGATAACAGACGTAGAATTATTTCCGAGAATTTAAAACAAGCTATATTCATCAAAATTCAAATGTAATAAATACTTTCTTTATTGTTCAAGTTATTGTCTAAAACTGTTCACTATTTATTATTTTGGTTACCTCATATGAAAACTCTCAAATACAATTAGCCATATTTCAAAGAAATTAGAACATATTAAGCTAACCTGAACGCATAAAAAGCATATTTTAAGCATAAAAAGAATATTTTAAGGCATAAAAAGCATATATATAAAGCATAAAAGCATATTTAACAAGCTTAAAGCATAAAGCATAAAAGCATATTTCAAAAAGAATATTGTCACAACCCTAGTTATAAGTAGGGTTGTAACAATATGCTTACATATATTACTGATACATATGCTATATAAAAATATATTCTTGAGCATACATGAAATTGATATACAGCAAAACTTCGCTTTAGACCAGCCTCCTATTAGACAAACCTCCTATTAGACCAAGAAAATTTTGAAACTTTACTGGAAAAAACCTCGTACAAGACAAAACACAATTTTATTCTAGTGTAAATATTACAAGGAGTATTGATTGCAATACTGTTTTAAAAATAAATCTATAATTTGTATGATGTATTATATTTATTTATGCTGTTTTTAGGATAAAACATAAAGCAGAATCGACTTCAGATTTAATGGTAGAGTCTGTGCTGAAAAAATTGATGTGAAAAGTTACAGAAAACTAGATACAGTGAAGACTATTATAGTTTCATAAAATGATAATTTAATTGAAAAAAATAATTTATTCATTTTAAATGAAACAAAAAAATTCATACTGTTTCTAAATGTGTTTCCCTTCAAAATTGGTATGTTAGTCACCATTAATTTGGAATTAAAGTTATCATAAGCAAATACAGCTAACGAAATTTTAAAGTCACCGCTTTACTTTTGAAGAAAACGATTTTGGTCCTAGTAGGAAACAGTTGAAGTGAGTTTCTTACTAGACCAAACAAACTTGGAACGTAACTCTGGTCTACTACGAGGTTTGGCTGTATTCCCAATGTGAAAATTATATTCTTTCTATTAAAAGTAAATTATTTTGATGAATAAATATATTTTTTCAAGAAACATATACATTTCTCTGTTCAGAGACGACATATAAGCATATTTTGAAAAGTACATGAATTATATTTCTCTGAAATATGCTTCATTTGCTTTTAAAATATGCTTTATATTCTTTTTTGATCAATTATACTTTATTATGTTCAATTCATAAATGTGCTGCAGTTGATTAATAAATATGATAAAGGATAAAAGCAAGCTTCTTAAATCACATTTGGATGCCAATCTCATGAATATGGGAAAAAAATTTCCCATGAATATGGGAAAAAAATTCCAGAGAATTTGAAACATATTTCAGAAAGAATATTGTCACAACCCTATTTATGACTTATTTCTGATAAATCAATTGTAATCTTCTATCAATCAATATGCTAGTATATATAATAATTTAAAATTCAAAAGTTTACTAATCTTTTAGGCACCTTCAAGTTTTGAAGACCAGTGCTGATCAGGTGGCTAACATTTTGCTCTAATGTGTCTGCCATCCAGTCAACTGCTCATCCATGCATGCATACTCACGGACTCCCAGTATATAGAATAAAGTAGTGAGAATTGAGATGGTTAGTGTACGTGACGTCATCACATCAACACTCTAAAATTAAATTTAAGGCGATCGAAGATTATTAAATTATAGAAAATGTTTATTTATTGCCATCATAAGAAAAGAGTAATGGTGTATTCAGTTATTCAAACTACTTGACCTGAATTTTCGATTAAGTCTGTTGCCTTAGTGACGTCACGATAAACAAATCACTCTATTGTCACTACTACCTATGTAGATGTGGACCGAAAAACAGAGCTAATAATAAAGCTGAGAGACGTTATTATAGTCCCAGTACTATAATTTCCTTAGTGCTGATGTGTTATCCCTCTGCTTAAAGCAGTAAAGATATTTGTGTTGACTTTGTTTCATTCAGGGTAAAGCAGGTAAATTGCGGCACTGTGACTAACTTCGGCCTCAAATCTCTGAAACGTTTACTTGAATCATACCTAGTTTGTAAAACACTTGAATAATTTATGAGTTATAACTTATTGCAATTCTTTTGAGGTGCAAGATTTAGGAATAAATTAAGTTCAGAAGTATATACTAGGTGAACTCTTTAGAGAGTTGGTAGTTACTCAAATAAACAAGGCTCCAATTTAACTGTGTGACCCAAATATTGTCTCATCATTTATCGTTAATTTCTTAAACAGTACGTTTAGTGATTTATTCACTGAACAGCTTTTCTGTATTATTGACCTAGTTAGTTAAAAATTGGTTATTGGTTGACTTTGTTCATGTAACCTCATTCAACTGTTCAACCGATTTGTTCGTTTAATAGTCTAGAAAAGCCATTGGCTGTTGAGTTTTTATTTTTTTTATAACTATTAGGGTAAGGCAGGTGAATTGCGTCACACTAACTAGCTGTAGCTTTGCACCTCACCAACACTAATAAAATATGCTTCAATATGTCAATATAAATTCGGTTTATTCAGCAGGTTTTTGTTAAACTATCACAATTAGCTGTGACCCAAAACCTAGTTCAATATACTCTTTATATAATTTTTATTTCAGAATTAAATATATAATCAATTTTTTCAGATACACTAGTACCAAATAAGTGTTGCTGTGTAAACCTATAACTCTAACATTGCAATGGCATCATGTGTTGATTTCCTAAAACTTGCAACTTTCTTAGTGAGTCAAATTGTGTGTACAGTTTGTGAAGATGAGGCAGACGAAGTGGAACAAATTAATGTCGGTAAGTCTTGCATTGTAAGAATGTTTATTGTCTGATCGTCGTTAAACTATCAAGCAGGTAAATTGCTGCCTACTAACTAACTGCGGCCTCTAACAACAGAAACGTCATAGCTTCAAAACACTCGTTAAAAACATAAATTAATAAATTATAGCATGCACTGCTCTTCTAATGATAGCTATGCAACATTTTAATATAATTTTGATTCAGAATGTTTTAGAGACTCTCTTGAGAGGGCCGCAATTAAAAATTAAAGGGCTGCAATTTACCTGCGTGACCCTAGTGGTTTAAATTATTGATATAGCTTTATATATTTATGACAATTTTTACTCTAGTTATTGTTCATTGGAAATAAATAACCATAGGCATGACCTGAAAATGACCATGTAACATAACTTTTGACTTATAGTTTGGTTCTACCTCAAAATTTCAGGAATGGGTTTTGACCAATATCTCCAAATAAACCAAATTTCATAAATAAAAAACAATGGGTGAGGGTTCTATGCTCTAGGTAAACTCACAGAGAATGCCACCCTTTAAATTTTTATTCAGGTTGGCCCCTATTTTCAGATCTCTTCTGTGTCTTTTCTTCCCTTTTTCCTTTTCTTCAGCCTCGCAATATCAATGAGTATTGAGTAAGCAGTTTGACTGTGTAGGTCTCCTATTCATGTATGCGTATTCTTTCAATACATGCGTTGTGGTAGCAGAGTGTAGTCGACCTACTGTATGGAGTGCACTTTCACGACCAATCTTCTACGAGGCCTTTTTTCATGTCACTATCGATCACCTAGTAATGGGGCATATCCCAAACCCTAAATATAATAATCATATATTTTAATTTGTGAAATCAATGAAAATGGATTTTTATTTGTCAAATTTGTGTTGAAAAAACTAATTATATTTCTCATCGTTCAGAATCTGGAGGGGCTGGCATAAGCTTTGAAACTCAGGTCACAGTAACGTTTGTGATAGCTTGTGTGGTGCTGAAAATGTTGTCCCCCTACATATACGAATGGATGGGAAATCTACATTTCGACTTCGTGCAAAGAACTGATGAAGCTAACCACACGCTTCATGAGGAACCAAAGGAAGAGGAGTGTGTAAAAGATCAGGAGGAGGTGAAGGATGGCAAGAAGCAGAGGGAGAAGGTGAAGGATGGCAAGAAGGAGGTGAAGGATGGCAAGAAGGAGGTGAAGGATGGCAAGAAGGAGGTGAAGGATGGCAAGAAGGAGGTGAAGGATGGCAAGAAGGAGGTGAAGGATGGCAAGAAGGAGGTGAAGGATGGCAAGAAGGAGGTGAAGGATGGCAAGAAGGAGGTGAAGGATGGCAAGAAGGAGGTGAAGGATGGCAAGAAGGAGGTGAAGGAGGTAAAGGATGTCAAGAAGGAGGTAAAGGATGTCAAGAAGCAGAGGAAGGAGTTGAAGGATGGCAAGAAGCAGAAAAAGGAGTTGAAGGATGGCAAGAAGCAGTGGGAGGAGGTGAAGGATGGCAAGAAGCAGTGGGAGGAGGCGAAGGATGGCAAGAAGCAGAGGGAGGAGGCGAAGGATGGCAAGAAGCAGAGGGAGGAGGCGAAGGATGGCAAGAAGCAGAGGGAGGAGGCGAAGGATGGCAAGAAGCAGAGGGAGGAGGCGAAGGATGGCAAGAAGCAGAGGGAGGAGGCGAAGGATGGCAAGAAGCAGAGGGAGGAGGCGAAGGATGGCAAGAAGCAGAGGGAGGAGGCGAAGGATGGCAAGAAGCAGAGGGAGGAGGCGAAGGATGACAAGAAGCAGGGGGAGGAGGCGAAGGATGACAAGAAGCAGGGGGAGGAGGCGAAGGATGGCAAGAAGCAGGGGGAAGAGGCGAAGGATGGCAAGAAGCAGGGGGAAGAGGCGAAGGATGGCAAGAAGCAGGTGGAGGAGCTGAAGGATGACGAGAAGCAGGTGGAGGAGGAGGCAAAGGATGGCAAAAAGCAGCAAGAGTCGCAGGGTATTATCATGAGTAGGGAGCAGCTACTTGAATCGAGGAAGAAGTATTTGGATCAGTATACGAAGGATATTATGAAGAGAAAGGAACAGGAAGACAGCACGAAGTTGCAGTAACAGTTTTACCAGGACTTGGAAGAAAGGCAGAGCAATGAGCTTTTTAATCATGTCTTGGAGGAAAGGCTGAAGAAAGTGCAGGAGAGTGGACAGCATTCTCCAGAGAAATAATGAGACATTATTTAATTGAAGCAATAACTTTTTAAAATTATCAGTATTTCTATAATTGTACATAAGAACGTAAATAATTATTTTAAAATTTTAGCATTTTCATTATAAAAATAAGAATTCCTAATTGAATGTCTACTACATATATAATTATCAGTAAAATTGTACTTCATATTTTAATGTTTCTTTTATTCTAACATCTTTTATTATAACTTGTTAATACATAGCCACCAGGGACTCTAATCTGAAGCCGTCTGTGGTGAATGGAAGAGAAGGGAGTGGCTTCTCTTGAGCCCCGAACTGTTGTAATTTGGATTATGGATTGTCTTTTTCATTTCTACCATGTTGATCATTTTTTTAACGCTACTTGCAGTTTTAGAGGATAGCGCTAGGGTTATGCTCTTCAACTACGATATTTTAGATTTTTGGGTTAGGTAGGCTCGTAGGCTTCATTTACTGTCACCTCTTCATTTTCCTCTTCCATCCGTGAGTGCAGCCACCGGGGCTTGTGCCCCGTTTCGTCACATTCATTGGTAAGTGACTATATTCACGGAGTAGCTTTTCTGCATCCATGAACATTGTCACCGACAGTGGTAAGTGACTTTGTTCATGGAGCCACTCTCTTTTTTGACTGCTTCTTCTAGTCCTTTGTATTTAATTTTCCTTCGACGTCAGCGATATGGCCTTTGGTTCCGAAGCAGACGTTAAACCCCTACTAAATTAATTAATTATTAATACATATACAGGGTGACCCACAAAATAGTGTACCTAACTTTTTTTTTAATAATAAAAATTAGAGTTACAGCTAAACAAAAAGATATATTTTTATTTTTATCCATTACACCACCATCATTGTTCAAGATTCATTTTTTTTATATACAATATTTAATTCAAAATTGTTTACACTTTTTTGTGCGTCACCCTGTATATATATATATATATATATATATATATATGTATATTATGTAGTTCTCTAAAGGTCCAAGGTTCGAATCCCGCGAACTCCATCTTGCATTTATGTTTCATTTGAGACCCAGGTTTGGTGCGTCAGCTCTTCCGTCTAGACTCTAGATGCATGAATATACGTCTGGGGGTCATAGGACCTACAACTTTGAATATGTACACTAGGGGAAAAAATGTGGGACAATTCAGTTTTTTTTACCATTTCTGCAATATTTTCTAATGGATTTAAATAATTTTTACACTCAGTAGCCACTTATAGTGTTAATAATGATATAAAATTTCAGCTTTATACGTAGGATAGAAAAAAACTTATGGTGGAGTCAATTTTTTTCTCAAAATCATAGTGCCAAAAGTGTGGGACAATGTGAACAAAAATGTTAATAACTTCATATAGACAAAAAAATTTCAGACTAACATTAATATTTAGTAAAAAGGCCTTTTTTATCGATAACTGCAGCACACCTTCTACCACAGGATTGAATGAGACGACGACAATCATCTCTAGACACTTTCGCCCACTCTTCTTTGAGTTTGAGCCAAAGATCTTCAGTGTTGTTGGGATTCCTGGCACTCACATTCTTCCCTAAAGTGGACCACAAGTTTTCTATTGGATTTTGGTCCGGACTTTGCGGGGGCCAATCCATTACAGCCACATTTTGCGCCCGAAGAAAGTCCATCACGTGTTTAGCTTCGTGGCAGGGGGGCGTTATCCTGCATGAAAATAGGCGATTCGCAGGCAGAACTTCTAAGTATTGGGATGACATGATCTCGTAACAAGTTCTTGTAGATGGTTCCATTAACTCTGGTGCTTAGACGGACGAAATCAGTCGTCTCTTCCCATGAAATCATGCCGAACACCATTACACTGCCCCCACCAAACTTGACTGTTTTCTTGGTGCACTTTTTATCGAATCTTTCATGACAAAATCTTCTTACATATTTTTTCCCGTCAGATCCAAATAGATTGAACTTACTTTCTTCGGAAAAAAATACATTTTGCCACTGATGGTCGGTTCAGAGTACATAATCTTCGGCGAAGCTCAATCGAACTTTCTTGTTTTTGAGGCTAATCAAAGGCTTCTTCGCGGGTGACCTTTCAATAAGGCCAATTTCGCCGAGGCGTCTAGATACGGTTCTACTAGAAACATTGACATCGTAGGAGGTACTTATTTCACGAGAAATACCTGCTGCCGTCTGAAACCTATCCTTCAGTGCCATTTTCCTCATGATCTTATCGTCTCTAGGAGTGGTGTTTCGCGGTCTACCCTTCTTCTTCGGTGGTGAAACTTTCCCAGTCTCCTTGTAGTCCTTTATTATTATTCCCACAACACTTTTGGACAACTGCAAGTCCTCGGCTATCTTCCGGACTGAACTTTTATCTTCATAAGGTTGTACAATTCTTCTTTTCATGGAGGCGGTCATTTTCGGTGCCATTGCCATGATGTAACCGACTAAAATGTAAATAAAATGGTGCAATCGACTAATTCTTCATTGCCATAGTGAGAAATGTGGATAAACTGACTTTAAACTGCCTTTAAATAGTATTTTTCTAACATTGTCCCACACTTTTGGCACTGTGATTTTGAGAAAAAAATTGACTCCCACCAAAAGTTTTTTTCTATCCTACGTATTAAGCTGAAATTTTATATCATTATTAACACTATAAGTGGCTACATTGAGTGTAAAAATTATTCAAATCCATTGGAAAATACTGCAGAAATAGTAAAGAAACTGAATTTTCCCACATTTTTGTCCGCTAGTATATATTAGTAGGTATGTGATATTGAGCACATTGTATGTATGCAGTCCTTTGCATATATGCAGTCCTTTGCATATATTTCAGGAGCATATAATATGCACGTGTGCATATATGCTAACCGAGAAATATGCACTTTTTAGTCAATTTTTGACATGTAAATGTCTAATCTATGCCGTTTTCTTCTGGATCCCTGCATAGAAAACGATTTTAACTGTGGACACAAGTAAATTTTATCAAACTAATTATTCAAATTTAAAAAGTTTGTAGGTGGAATATTGAAACTACAAATGAATTAATAGATAATATGACACTTGGTATTTAGTAAATACTTATAGTAATTGATAAATAAATGAATAGGTACAATTATTTTAGAGAGTTGTACTACTCAAAATATATCAAAACTTATAGCACGTATATAAATACATATAATTTATTTAAGTAATTAAACACAAAACGGTTTAAATTTACCATTTAATAACTCAGTGTCGCTGCTTATAGCTGGGGAAACTTTAAGTGTAAAGGGAATGGCTGGTCTAACAAGATGGTTTATGATATATGAACATCCTATAGAGACGTCCTATAGAGCAGACGTGTACCGCTCCTGATATTAACTCCAATAAATCTGACACGTTTCACATTTTGCTGGTGATAAATGGAGAAGTGAAAACTATGTGATAACACCAGCTACTACTTGTCACCAGTGTATGTCAAGATGGGGAAAACCAAACCAACAAAGGAAGCAGCCGATATTTCTTTGGAGATAGACGGTCTATCAGAAGAAAGTAAGCGAATAGTGAGCATTTTGGTTGAGAAGTTAGACCGAAATATGAAGGAATTCACTAGTTTACTTAACAAGAAAGACGAAAAAATCAAGGAATTAAGTCAAGAAATTTCCATTTTAAAAACGAATTTTTCAAAATTAGAGGAGAAACTGGACACATGTGAATCGCAAGATAGGATGAATGATGTAATAATATCAGGTACTGAAATAACACCTCACACACCAAGTGAGAATTGTGTGAACACAGTGTGTAGCCTTTTGAAAAAAAAACTAAAAGTAGAGCTACAACCTAACCAAATTTTAAGTGCACGGAGATTGGGTAAGAAGAATGCTACTCAAAAAACAGATAAAAGGAGTTTACTGGTGAAATTGGCATCTAGTGAAATTAAGGAAGATATATTTTCTGCGTGCAAAACATCAAAACCTAATAATATCTTCATGAACGAAAATTTAATTCCTAAACGAAGTACTATCCTTTTTGTACTAAGGAGAGCAAGAAAGAAGTTTCCCGCTATGATTTCTGGATGTGTATCAAGAGAAATGAACGTAATTGTATGGATCAAAGCACCAAATCCTGATGCTTTGGGAGCTAAGAATTCCAAGATGATCGTAAATACTTTCAGGAAACTTAATGAATTTTGTACAAATGTGTTGAAAGCTAGTGTTGTTGATATCGTGCCCGATTTGAATACTTTGGATCTGTTCTGAAGTCCTTTGTATCAGGAGGTGATCTTGACCCGGATGTAAATTATTATAGTTCGTCTTTTCAAACACAGTGTTTGACAATTGATAAATATAGTGAAATACTTAGTTATGAAGATTTGAAGATACTATGCTGGAACATTAGAAGTTTTGGTCGGAATGTTGATCAGCTTCGCAGCTTACTGGCATCATTGTCAGTAATGCCTGATATTATTATCCTAACTGAATCATGGGTGAATTTTTCGAATGTGGAATTCTCTAATCTTGAATCATATCTGTGTTTCCATTCAATTAGACGTGATAAGAGAAGTGGTGGTGTATCAGTATATTACAGAGAAAATCTGAGTGTAGATATTGTTGATAGTCTCACTCAAAATAATAATGTTATTGAGTGTTGTGGAATTTCGATTGAGATGGGCAGTTCAAAGTTGACAATTTTGTCAATATATAGACCGCATTCAGGCACAATCGATGAATTTATCGAAGCGCTAAGTACGATGTTCAACCAGCATTCAAGACAATTGAATTCTAAATTTTGCTTAATAGGAGATTTTAATCTCAATTTATTAAATATTAATAGTGAAAATGTGCTCAAGCTAGTTAATTTTATGCAATCTTACCATTTTGTTTCTTTGTTAGATAAACCTACACGTTATTCTTCTAGTGATTCTGTAGAACCGTCATTAATTGATCATATATGGGTTAATTTTTTTGATCCATGTATGTATGGGATATTAGATTGTGACATGACTGACCACTGTCCAATATTTTTAAACTTAAAAATATTTCCAAACGGTCATTCACAGTCTACAAACGATAAAAGGCAAATTAGCTTTAGAATACATAACGAAGAAAATGTTAACATTTTTAAAACTCTATTATCTGACTTTCAGTGGAATTTCGGTCAGTTTAATGACATTAATTCGAGGATTGCTTATTTTAACGACACTCTCTCATCTATGTATAATAACATCTTTCCACTTAAAACAAAATTTATATCTGAAAAACGGTTGAGTAAACCCTGGATAACAAATGAAGTTATGAACGCTATTAGAGAAAAGTCCCGGTATTTTAAGCTGTTTAGATTAGGATTGATCGATAGGCATGTTAATGTTCAATATAGGAATACCTTTAATAAATATATAAGAGATGCTTAGAGGAATTACTTTGTTAATTATTTTGTTGAATATAAGAGGAATATTAAGAACACATGGGATGGTATTCATTGCTTGCTTGGTAAGAATAAGAAAAATAATTCTGATGTCAAGTCTCTGTTATTGTCAAATGTAATTATAAATTCAATACCTGAAATGGCTAATGCATTTAACGATTATTTTCTGAATGTTGCTAGTGTACTGGAGAGTCAGTTACCACCATGTGAGAGTGTTCAGTCACCAGTAGTGATTGAGAGGCTTAATAATTCATTTTTCGTTAGTTCTGTGACTGAGAATGGTGTAATTGATATGATAGCCAACTTGAAGATTTCTATAAATGTAAATGATTGTATTCCTTTGACTTTGTTAAAGAATTGTAGTTTGTTGTTGGCTCCTCATATTGCAGATCTTATTAATTTTTCTTTTGTTTCTGGGGAATTTCCTGATTATTGTAAGCTAGCTTGTGTTACTCCTTTATTCAAAGGTGGTAACAGACAAGATATGTCTTGTTACAGACCAATATCTATATTGCCTACTCTGAGTAAATTATTTGAACGTGCCATGTATGATAGATTATATAATTTTGTTATCAAACATTCTGTTATATCACCTAGTCAATTCGGTTTCCAGAAAGGAAAGTCAACATCTGATGCTATATTATCCATGACTGAATATATGTACAAGGGACTTAATAGCAGACAACACTCGATGGCTCTTTTTGTTGACCTACGTAAAGCCTTTGACACGGTAAAACATGAGATATTGCTGGAGAAGTTATCGCGCTATGGTGTTCGTGGCTTACCTTTACAATGGTTTGGGAGTTATTTAATTGATAGGAAGCAATGTGTAAAGTTAGGTAAATCTCTATCTAATTCCAAAACTGTTCAGTCGGGTGTTCCTCAGGGATCTGTTCTTGGAGGTCTCCTATTCTTGATATACGTCAACGATCTCCCTTTAGTGTCTCGAAGCCTAAATTCAATATTATTTGCAGACGACACAACTTTCTGTTTGTCAGATCATTCGTTCGAATCCTTAATTCGGAGGTTTAATGTTGAACTTGAGAGGGTTTCCAGATGGTTGGTTTTCAACAGGTTGTCTTTGAACAGCGAAAAGACTGTTGCGTTAATTGTCACTAACAGGGAATGTAGATCAGATGAGCTTTTGTTGACTATTGATGGCAAGGTGATTCCTTATTCGGACAGTGTTAGATACCTGGGAGTAATTATTGATAAAGATCTAAGATTCATTAAACACATAGATTACATTTGTACAAAGCTGTCACGGTCGGTAGGAATAATGTATAGGTTATCTTTCTATGTACCTGATTATATTTTAGTTAACTTGTATTATAGTTTTGTGTATCCTTTTTTGATGTATTGTAATTTGATATGGGGAGGTACCAATATGTGTCATATTTTAAAAATAGAATTATTACAAAAAAGAGCAATTAGAATAATAACTAACAGTGATTATCTTTCTCACACGAATCCTTTATTCAGAAATTGTGCAATACTTAAAATATCTGATATCTTCAAATTTAACTGTTGTATTCACGTTTTTAAATTTTATCATTCCTTCAATTTTACAGAACATTCCTATAACACCAGAAATTGTCACAATTTAGTCCCAATCTTCCAACGTCTAACTACCACTCAAAAGTCAA
The DNA here is from genome assembly GCA_947561585.1 of Caprella mutica. Classification (NCBI taxonomy): domain Eukaryota; kingdom Metazoa; phylum Arthropoda; class Malacostraca; order Amphipoda; family Caprellidae; genus Caprella; species Caprella mutica. Next base: position 32,363 of record CANNZV010003329.1, read on the forward strand.
TTAGTTACATAGCACCAACACTTTTCAATAATCTACCCCTAAATGTACAGCAATTAACGTCAATATCCACTTTCAAAAAATATATTATTTCGCATTTTGTAAATCTATACTAGCACTTATGTACTGTATTTTTAAAACTTATTATCTTTTTTGTACTTCATGTTATTTTTTGATGTTTATTTTTATATAGTAAATAAAAATTAGTAAACGGTTGCCTTAAAGGCCAATTTGGCCTAACAAGGCTTGATGAACAATGTTTGTACTTTGTACATATTTTTCTTCAATAAAGATTTGATTTGATTTGATTTGATTTGATATGAATGTTGGATAGTTTAGAACTTTAGAAGACTATATCTGACTGAAGGAAACATTTACTCCTCTTCTTTCTTGTGAAGTAGAACGGGTGTTTTCCCAGTACAAAAATACATTAGCAGATAATAGAATTGGAGATTCACTTTTGGAAACCTGAAATACCAATTAACAATAAAGTTCAATTCCACTGTTTTAAATTGAATGTGTATGAAATTGACTAACTACTAAAAAAGTCTAAATTTGAAACAGCGCATTATTGCCGATCCCCCCCTCATTGTCCTGAGGCTACCCTTAGGTAGGCCTTCTATTTGTTATATTGTAGGTCTTAGGTTTTGTTTAGTTTGGCGCTCTTTTTCTTCAGCTTCCCTTTGTATCTCTCCTCAAATTCTTCTTCTTATTTTCTCTTCCTTCTGCCTTGCTATATCCATGGATAAGCAGACTGACTGTGCAGGTCTCTTATCCATGGGTGTCTATTCTTGTCATCCATGCGCTGGGTCGACACGGTTACCTGTGGTAGCCGAGAAGTCGACCTAGTGCATGGAGCGTACTTTCACTGTCCCCTCTTCTAAGAAGGCCTTCTTCTCTTCATGTCTCTTTGGATCACCTCGTAGTGGATAGGGACAACTTTTAGACCTTGAATATAATAATGATACTAATAATTTAAAACAGCTTTGTTATATTTTGTTTTCTAACGTTAAACATTTCACAGTAAAAATAAAAGCTTGAGACTACTCCTTCGATTTATTGCAAGTTCCATTCAAACCACCAAAGTACAATAACATTCAAAACATAACTATATACAGGTTAACTTTATTTTAAATTCCGTAATTAACTTTTAGCATGTAATATGCACACTATATTGAATAATTTCTGGCATATAAAATGCATATTTCCAATATGCATTTCGGGTCTACATATATGCTCATTGACTTTTTGCATATTATATGCAGAAATAGGCATCTAATATGCTGCATATCGCGTCAAAAATTATGCATATTTTATGCTGCATATTGTCACATCCCTATATATTAGTATATTTTGATGCGATTTTCCACTAACGAAATGATTTAATTCCATATTATTACTGCTATTCCAGGAATATTCAATAGAGAGTTGACTGTGACTAAATAATGTTATACATGTGAATAAGTTTATTTTGTTAAAGTACTTTCAGTTTCAGAGCATAGCGCTAGGGTTATGCTCTTCAACTAAGAGGTCTTTAATATTTTCTATTGTATTGGCTCGTAAGCTTCATTCACTACCTCCTCTTCATTTTCCTCTTTCATCCGTGAGTGCAGTCAACGGTGCTAGTGTTTCTTTTCGTCACATTCCTTGGTAAGTGACTGCATTCATAGAAAGTTCATAATAAATATATATTGTTTCCCTGTTTCTAAAAGTCTGACTTACACAATTATGCTTATTTCTCTAAGAAAATAGTTTCTACTTTTTCTTTTCTACTGTTAAAAGTAGCGTAAACGCGAGTAATTCTCCCGCACCTTGAATGTGCGGGGTAATTCCCCGCACATTCAAGGTGCGGGGGGAATAACCCGCGTTGACGCTACCGAATACTTTTATTAACGTGGGAATCTTACAGCAGAGCACATGCAAACTTATCACCTGACACGTTTAGTTTTTTTTTTAATAAATTGAATTAGGTAAAAGCTTGATGTAAAGTTTTAGGTGGGAAAAACTGCAGTTTATCCATAATTTGAATTTGTTATTTGCTGATGCATTAAAACTGAATGAAAGATTATTTAATTGAAGAAGATTCATTACACGTATGCCGCGCTTTAATAAAAGTGGTACGTATTTCGAGACATGTCTGGAAATAATTACCGTTCGTAGACATAGAAATTGAGATTTTTTGTGTAACTAAAGAAACGTCAAAATTATAATCCAGGTGAGGTTATTAGAAGTAATTGATTCCGAAATTCAACATGTCCCATTTAAGGGTTGGTTCCATGTTATTGCACGGTTCCATAGTTTCGGGCACGTTAAAATCTATATATAATTATCTTTTATTCAACTTCTATTTCAATTGGTGTTCATGATACCAAGTATAATAATGTTAAATAATTATTATTATTGTTTCTTTTTTTAAGCGTCCGAAATTGTAGACTTGAAAATTAGTGCACCCTACTACCAAAAATATTTCAGAGAATAAAATAGATGTTTGTTCAATATAACACACTGATTATAGAAATCTAATTACAGCAAAACCTCGTAGTAGACCAGCCTCCTATTAAGACCAAGAAATTTTTGAAACTATACCGAAAAAACCTCATACTAAACAAAACACGATTTTAGTCATCTGAAAGTTATTCTGGTGAAAATATTACGAAAAGTAATAATTAAAATAATCTCTCTGTTATTAAATGTTTAACATTTTGTTAGTGGCACAGTCTGTGCTAAGAAATTAATGATTAGAATTATAGAAAACTAGATGCAGTAAATACTGTCCCAATTTATAAAACTGGTAGATTTACCGGGAATGATGCAGTTACGGTTGTTCAAAAATAAGGCTCTGGTATCATTCTACAGATTATCTATCATTGTGTTTAACTGTGGTCGCTTCATTTCGTTGCAGTGTTTTCCATTTAACTTATTTGTTTGTCCTATAAACATATTAATAGTGTCTTCTAGAGCCAGAATAAGCCTCCTGAAACAATTAAAGGTGCTACAAAATAAAGGATTTCTATTGAAATGAAACTTAATATGTTGAATAAATTCCTTAATGGTATGAAGAGCAGTGATATTACAAAATAATTGTTCAATTTCTCTCAAACAATGTTGTTGAAGTGGAATCATGCAAAGATCTAAAAACCACTGTATGTGAAATTGTTAATTCTTTAATGAATTCATGCAATGACAGATTAAATAATCTAAAATGTGCCATTGAGCAAATCCCTCTCCCTTATATTCAATTCATAATTCATCCAATTTTCTACTATATTTTGAACAATTGAAATTATCGAAGCCATTATTTATGTTTAAAAACACATGAAATTCATTTTGTTCCACAAATTTAGTTTATCTGAAGAAAATTGTACTAAATATAATTCAACCAAAATAAATAATTTTGTATTTCCCCTCAAAACAGTTTTTTTATTCGTCATTAAATTTTTGATAAACTAATAGCTATCGAAATAGGGGGACTTCTCAATAGTCCGACGCCCCATTAGTTCCATCTTTCTGTGTTATTTTTATTTTATGATTAAAATGAAAAATATGATTAAATAGGTATACTCAATTATTAACTAATCTAAATAATAAATTAATTTTTCATATCTTTCATTTTTAAAATTTTATATTACTCTTTTATTTTACTTTATTTCTAATAGTAATTTATGATGCAATCCATCACTTTATTTCATCATTTAATGTAGTTTGTTTTATCCGCTAATTTGTTGTACTGCAAGCTTCATAATTGTTTAATGAACTGGCAGGGGGGATTAGGGGGGTGGCACGCCCCCCTTATATACACATATTTTATGCTAAATCAGTAATAAATTACAAAAGTGTCGGACTACTGGGGCGTCAGACTTGTGGAGCGTCGAACTAATGGGGCTTCGGACTAATGAATAGTAACCTCGAATTAGCATAATCACCAATTATTTTCTATGCAGAAAACGATGTTAGTCTAGTACGAAACTACTAGAGTCAGTTTCCTACTAGACCAAGCCAATTTGGAACGTAACTCTGGTCTACTACAAGGTTTTGCTGTATGTTTCGCAGAAGAGTAGGTACATATGTTCCTAGTTATCATTAGGATCTACTTTTTCAACACTTAATAAAGGAAAATATAATCATTATTATTCTACTACTACTTAATTAGTAATATTATAACTGAAGGTATGATACCAATTATACGGTAAAACTTCTGACTTATGAAATTCTGTATTATGAAGCACTCGAGTAATGAAAGACCTGAGTTATGAAATATTTCGTAGCTATCCCTCAAAGACGATAGTTTTCTCCAATATTTTAAGTCACAGAAAACAATACTTCATAACTCAGGAGTTTCACGTATATAGATTTATTTAATCCGATTAGCACTCTCAAGTTTATTTATTTATAATGTGAATCACTGAATTTAAATCGTCTCATTTGCAGCTTTTCGCACTGGTTGAAAGTTCATGTTATTGGATATAGAGATCCGCATTTTACGTAGAAAAAATATTTAACTGAATTTCATTTCTAAACTTGTATCAATTGGCATCATGATACTTGCTGGTATAATGGATACTGATTTAGGTAAGAATTAAATAATATAATTATAATATTTATTTCTTACGAATCCGAAAAGGTGGAACCGTCTGATAACACAGAATTTACTCTAGAATGGAACATGTTGAATAGCCAATCATTTACAAATTATTTATATTTAGTAGAGGTTTAACATCTGCTTCGGAACCAAAGACCATAACGCTGACGTCAAAAGGAAATGAAATACAAGGGACTGAAAGAAGCAGTCAGAAAGGAAAGTGGTTCCATGAACAAAGTCACCTACTACAGTCGATAAAATCCATAGATGCAAAAAAGCTACTCCGTGAATGCAGTCACTTTCTGAGGAATGTGACAAAAATGGTCACAAGCACCGATGGCTGCACTGAAGTATGGAAGAGGGAAATGAAGAGGTGATAGGAAATGAAGCCTACAAGTCTACCTAACACAAATTCTAAGACCTCGTAATTGCAGAGCATAACCCTAGCGCTATATTCTAAAACAGCATGTGGAGGTAAAGAAAATGATAAACATTTTATACATGAAAAAAGTCAATACATAATCCAATTTACAACAGTTTGGAACCCAAGGGAAGAGCCATCCCATTTTTTCCTTCCACCAAAAACAGCTTCAGGTTAGAACCCCTGAGGGCTTATTCACAATAAGGAGTTTAGGATAGATCCATAACAATAAATACACTGACCATCGAAAAATCACTTGATTGGTTAACCATTATTTGACCTCATTGGGCCCGTGCTGTTTGGAAATTTCATTTTCACTGCATTACAGTAACACTGTACAACAACCTATGTTCCAATATTGCTTACTTTACATAGATCCAATGTACAATCGCACTGGCGTGCCAATGTCCAATCGTTCCTTCACAACCGCCGTTGTCCACTATATGTAAGTCTATTGTTTATGTTGGGGATAGTTTTAAGGGAGCACTACGTACACTATATAGAAAGGCATAATCCAATTGAATAAAAATAATTCCCACATCTTCTATTATGTATTATGAAACAGGGAGATAAGAAAATTAGTTTTGAACGTCAAAATGATTCTTTTAAAACTACGTCACTGTTTACGTACTTCTGATCGAAGAATGAATTCAGATATCGTTTGGAAACTGACATTCCGACGTCAAGATGATGCTGTTAAAACCAAATATCGGTTTTCGTGTTTCTACTCTAATTGTAAATTCAGATATTTTTTTAGAAATTGACACTCCGATATATCTATTATGAGTCGAAATGGTTGCTAAGTCGATACCCACCGGTAGCGCTGCGAATTCGACAGCAACCGGCATTGAATTGACATGCATATGTTTGTTTCAGATAATACTTGGCCAATGGGTATCCTCACAGATGTTTAGCTAAGTGATGATTGTCTGGTTAGAAATGCGAAAGTGAAGACGAGCAGAAATTGTCCTATCCACTTGAACAAGGACATTGTATTGGAATAATCAATTACCAGTTTGGTGTTGTTGAGAATGATCAAAACCATTAGCTGTTGTAGAACACTGATAAAATATTTCCAAATGTTCCAAAGAAGGGAGTGTTCCACGAAAGGAAAAAACACTTCAAATCATTAGATATAACGAGAAATATTAGAGCTACATGTTTTAATTTAATATGGCAACACCGCAAGACTAGCTACCAAAATTTGAATCTATTAGTCACTCTTGCTGTTTCCGTGCGTTGGTGTAACATCACCTCTCCTAGATACTTCCAAAAGTATTGTCCTGATAGACAAATAACGATGATAACAATAATGTTACATAAGGATATTATCATTATTGCTTGCAAGATTTTAATGACAGTGTTAGGTTGTGTTTTTTTTTATTTATAAGGTTACAGGGTCCTGTATTGATAACAAGTCGGATCATTTCCATTACCATTTTTTCCTTCTGTTCTATGTACTCATGAATTCAGTCACCAGTTGCTTGTGTTAAAATTTGTTTTATTAGAGGGTAGGTGACTAGCCTTGGTGTTCCTTGGATTTTAACAACTAACCGAATCTAGTGTGAAATAAAAAACATTCTTTAATTATGTTGTCGCTGACACTTAATTATTTACCTAATCGAAAATAGTTTATTTTCATTACATTCATATGCTTCCTATGTACAGGGATTTTATTTCAATAAATACCTTTAGTATCGTTAATTTATTTCACTTACCAGGCTCACACTCCTAGGTCTTCTACTAAGTCTCTTGCATTGTCTTTTTTCATCACCGAAATGGCTTAGCTAGAATTAGTTTAGAATTTATCATAGGCATAAGGATCTCTCCCATTTGACGACGCCCACCGCATTTAATTTAAAAAAAAAATTATATGTATTTTTGTCCAAAGAATATGAAAATCGAAACCGTTTTTTGTATAAACTAATAGTTTTTGAGATATGAGGGTTTTAACTTATTCATTTCCTATGTATTACTGAAGGATTTAGAACTTTGAAAAAAATCGTGTTTTTATTAAAATCACTTGAACAGTATAGATTTTTTACATAAAACAGTAATGTAGTTTGTTGTATCCGCTAGTTTGTTGCACTGCACACTTCATGATTGATGAATGATCGAAATGTATATAGAATATAGGGTCAAGCAGGTAAATTGCGGCACACTAACTAACTGCGGCCTCTACAACAGAAACATCATGGCTTCAAAACACAAGTTAAAAATTTAAATTAATAAATTATAGCATGCCTGCGCTTCTTGTGATAGCTACTATCCCATTTTAATTTAATTTCGGTTCAGAATGTTTTAGAGACTCTCTTGATAGGGCCGCAATTAAAAATAAAAGGGCCGCAATTTACCTGCGTGACCCTATTTCCAGTTTCCGTAATATTTCAAGGTCATTAAACAATCATGAAGTGTGCAGTACAACAAACTAGCGGATACAGAAAACTAAATTACGGCTATCTTTGACCAAAATGGGATAAAAAGCGTGAAACAAGAGTTTTTTCAAATTTCCAAATCGTTCAGTAATTCATAGGAAATAAATAACTGTTTTGATTTTCGGATTCTATGGACAAACTATTTATGTTAACTGCTGGTTGACCGTGATGATGATTATTAAATGCACTATTTAGTGAAACTCTATACTAGGGTCACGCAGGTAAATTGCGGCCCTTTAATTTTAAAGAGCAGCCCTCTCAAGAGTCTAAAACTTTCTGAACTGAATTACATTAAAATGTTGCATAGCTATCAAAAGAAGCGCAATGCATGCTATAATTTATTTAAGTTTTTAACGTGTGTTTTGAAGCTATGATGTTTCTACTGCTAGAGGCCGCAGTTAGTTAATGTGCCGCAAATAACCTGCTTGACCCTATAACAAACTGAAATAATTTCATTTAGATTTCAGCTCTGAATAAGAAATAACACTCTTAATATAAATAATTTTGTGTTCACTAGAGTTTGTTACTGAACGTTTTAACCGTTATAATTAAATAATAACTATTGGTAATGCAAGTGTAAGTACCTAGGTAGTTATATATTTACCTATTTTTGTTTGCTAAAATGAATTAAGTGAAATATCTTAATATATTTCACTATTTATAATTTGGTGTTAATATTGTTTAAATTTACAATATTTGAGTTTCGATTTGCATTTTTTGTTTGTTACAGTTACGGGTACATTGTTCAAGAACAATTAGAATATTACGCAACCTCCGTAAAGACTGTTAAAGTTTGAAACGTCACATTAGTTATGGGTTGACTTTTTTCATGTAGCTAACCACTTTCCATCCTGGTTTATTTATCACGGTTCCAGCATTTTGGTAGTTTAGTAGTTTGGAAAAGCATTCAGTCGTTGATTTTTTCGTTTTATAACTATTAGGATTCGGCAGGTAAATTGCCTTACACTAACTAATTATGGCTTTGAACCTCACAAACACTAATCTAATATGCTTCAACATGTCAATATAAATTCGGTTCAGCCGGTTTTAGAGAACTGAAAGAGCCGCAATTGAGATGTTAAACTATCACAATTTAGCTGTGACCATACACCTATTTCAATGTACTCTTTGTATAGTTTTTATTTCAGAATTAAATGTATAATCAATTTTTTGCAGATGCACTAGTACCAAATAAGTGTTGCTGTGTAAATCTGTAACTCTACCATTGCAATGGCATCGTGTGCTGATTTCCTAAAACTTGCAACTTTCTTAATAAGTCAAATTGTGTGTACAGTTTGTGAAGATGAGGCAGACGAAGTGGAACAAATTTATAATGGTAAGCCTAAAATTGTAAGAATGTTCGTCTGATTGTCAGACTAGGGGTTTATAATTTTTATTGCCTATACCCTCACTTTCTTAGGCTTCCTTTAGATAGGCTTTCTTATTGTTCTAATGCAGGCTTTAGGTTTTTGTTTAGTTTGACACCCTTTATTTTAAGATCCTTTGTATAGTTTCCCCAATTTTTCCTTTGCTTTCCTTTTCCTTCTGCCTTGCTACATCCATGGGTAAACAGAGAGACTGTATAGGTCACTTATCCATAAATGCCCATTCTTGTTATCCATGCGCTGTACTAACTAGACTAGTTCACCTACTGTATGGGGCTTCCTTACACTGCCTCCTCTTCTACGAAGCCTTCTTCTCCGCATGTTTAATTGAATATTCTCGTAGTGGATAGTGGCTTCTCCCAAACCCTAAGAAAAATAACTGTCTAATCTTCTAAGTTGTGAAATCAATGAAAAGTTATTTCTATTTACAGTCAATTATGTTTTGAAATAAATTACTATTTTTCTCCTCTTTCAGAACCTGGAGGGACTGGCATCATAAGCGTTCAAACTATGATGGCAATAACGTTCGTGATAGCTTGTGTGATACTGAAAATAATGTCTCCCTTTATATACAAATGGATGGGAAATTTACCTTTCGACTACGTGCCAAGAACGGATCCTGTCATCGATCCAGAAAATGAAATGGATGTTATATCTGAGTTACAACCAATTGAAGCTGATGAAGGTAACTACACGCTTCTAGAGGAACCAAAGGAAGGACAGTGCGTAAAGGAGCAGAATAACAAGAAGCAGGAGGATGGGCTGCAGGAATGCAAGAAGCAGGAGGATGGGCTGCAGGAATGCAAGAAGCAGGAGGATGGGCTGCAGGAATGCAAGAAGCAGGAGGATGAGCTGCAGGAATGCAAGAAGCAGGAGGATGGGCTGCAGGAATGCAAGAAGCAGGAGGATGGGCTGCAGGAATGCAAGAAGCAGGAGGATGGGCTGAAGGAATGCAAGAAGCACGAGGATGGGCTGAAGGAATGCAAGAAGCAGGAGGATGGGCTGAAGGAATGCAAGAAGCAGGAGGACGGGCTGAAGGAATGCAAGAAGCAGGAGGAGGGACTGAGGGGATGCAAGAAGCAGGAGGAGGGGTTAGAGAAACTCTCTCTGAAGAAGCAGGATGATGAATTAGAGAAAATATATAAGAAGAGGCAGGAGCTGCAGAGAATTACCAAGAAGAAGCAGGATGAGGTGAAGGAATGGCAGAAGCAATTAGAGGTGGTTATGGCTGCCAAGAAGAGGGTAGATAAGCTGATGAGTAGCGAGAAACAGAAGGAGGTGCAGGAAGATAGCCAGAAGGAGGTGCAGGAGGATAGCCAGAAGGATGTGCAGGAGGATAGCCAGAAGGATGTGCAGGAGGATAGCCAGAAGGAGGTGCAGCAGGATAGCCTGAAGGAGGTGCAGCAGGATAGCCAGAAGGGGGTGCAGCAGGATAGCCAGAAGGGGGTGCAGCAGGATAGCCAGAAGGGGGTGCAGCAGGATAGCCAGATGGGGGTGCAGCAGGATAGCCAGAAGGGGGTGCAGCAGGATAGCCAGAAGGGGGTGCAGCAGGATAGCCAGAAGGGGGTGCAGCAGAATAGCCAGAAGGGGGTGCAGCAGGATAGCCAGAAGGGGGTGCAGCAGGATAGCCAAAAGGGGGTGCAGCAGGATAGCCAAAAGGGGGTGCAGGAGGATAGCCAAAAGGGGGTGCAGGAGGATAGCCAAAAGGGGGTGCAGGAGGATAGCCAAAAGGGGGTGCAGGAGGATAGCCAAAAGGGGGTGCAGCAGGATAGCCAAAAGGGGGTGCAGCAGGATAGCCAAAAGGGGGTGCAGCAGGATAGCCAAAAGGGGGTGCAGCAGGATAGCCAAAAGGGGGTGCAGCAGGATAGCCAAAAGGGGGTGCAGCAGGATAGCCAAAAGGGGGTGCAGCAGGATAGCCAAAAGGGGGTGCAGCAGGATAGCCAAAAGGGGGTGCAGCAGGATAGCCAAAAGGGGGTGCAGCAGGATAGCCAAAAGGGGGTGCAGCAGGATAGCCAAAAGGGGGTGCAGCCGGATAGCCAAAAGGGGGTGCAGCAGGATAGCCAAAAGGGGGTGCAGCAGGATAGCCAAAAGGGGGTGCAGCAGGATAGCCAAAAGGGGGTGCAGCAGGATAGCCAAAAGGGGGTGCAGCAGTATAGCCAAAAGGGGGTGCAGCAGGATAGCCAAAAGGGGGTGCAGCAGGATAGCCAAAAGGGGGTGCAGCAGGATAGCCAAAAGGGGGTGCAGCAGAATAGCCAAAAGGGGGTGCAGCAGGATAGCCAAAAGGGGGTGCAGCAGGATAGCCAAAAGGGGGTGCAGCAGGATAGCCAAAAGGGGGTGCAGCAGGATAGCCAAAAGGGGGTGCAGCAGGATAGCCAAAAGGGGGTGCAGCAGGATAGCCAAAAGGGGGTGCAGCAGGATAGCCAAAAGGGGGTGCAGCAGGATAGCCAAAAGGGGGTGCAGCAGGATAGCCAGAAGGGGGTGCAGCAGGATAGCCAGAAGGGGGTGCAGCAGGATAGCCAGAAGGGGGTGCAGCAGGATAGCCAGAAGGGGGTGCAGCAGGATAGCCAGAAGGGGGTGCAGCAGGATAGCCAGAAGGGGGTGCAGCAGGATAGCCAGAAGGGGGTGCAGCAGGATAGCCAGAAGGGGGTGCAGCAGGATAGCCAGAAGGGGGTGCAGCAGGATAGCCAGAAGGTGGTGCAGCAGGATAGCCAGAAGGTGGTGCAGCAGGATAGCCAGAAGGTGGTGCAGCAGGATAGCCAGAAGGTGGTGCAGCAGGATAGCCAGAAGGTGGTGCAGCAGGATAGCCAGAAGGTGGTGCAGCAGGATAGCCAGAAGGTGGTGCAGCAGGATAGCCAGAAGGTGGTGCAGCAGGATAGCCAGAAGGTGGTGCAGCAGGATAGCCAGAAGGTGGTGCAGCAGGATAGCCAGAAGGTGGTGCAGCAGGATAGCCAGAAGGTGGTGCAGCAGGATAGCCAGAAGGTGGTGCAGCAGGATAGCCAGAAGGTGGTGCAGCAGGATAGCCAGAAGGTGGTGCGGAAAAATAGCCTGAAGGTGCAAGATGAGGTGCAGGAGGTTGGTCAGAAGCAGCAGGAGAAATAATAAGGCATAATTTATTGGAAGCAATGACTCTTTTTAACATTATCAGTATTTCTATAATTGTATATAAATATGGTAAATACGTATTTTAAAATCTCAGCATGTTCATTTTGATATATAGTTCATCTCTAATGTATTACATGTAACTGAATGTGTATCTTCATTTGAATAGGATTAATATTGCAAAAATAAAAATTCTTAATAGAATGTTGAATCCATATATTATCATTAAAATTGTCCTTTATATTTTGATGTTTCATCTATTCTAACATTTTTTATCATAACTTGTTAATATACATCTATAAGGTGATTTGCTGACCAGTATATTTCATTTCAGTATATCCCACCCTAGGTAAATTTCACCCTAGGTAAATTTCACCCTAGGTAAATTCCACCCTAGGTAAATTCCACCCTAGGTAAATTCCACCCTAGGTAAATTCCATCCTAGTTAAATTCCACCCTAGTTAAATTCCACCCTAGTTAAATTCCACCCTAGTTAAATTCCACCCTAGGTAAATTCCACCCTAGGTAAATTCCACCCTAGGTAAATTCCACCCTAGGTAAATTCCACCCTGGGTAAATTCCACCCTGGGTAAATTCCACCCTGGGTAAATTCCACCCTGGGTAAATTCCACCCTCTGTTAAATTCCACCCTCTGTTAAATTCCACCCTCTGTTAAATTCCACCCTCTGTTAAATTCCACTCTCTGTTAAATTCCACTCTCTGTTAAATTCCACTCTCTGTTAAATTCCGCTCTCTGTTAAATTCCGCTCTCTGTTAAATTCCGCTCTCTGTTAAATTCCACTCTCTGTTAAATTCCACTCTCTGTTAAATTCCACTCTCTGTTAAATTCCACTCTCTGTTAAATTCCACTCTCTGTTAAATTCCACTCTCTGTTAAATTCCACTCTCTGTTAAATTCCACTCTCTGTTAAATTCCACTCTCTGTTAAATTCCACTCTCTGTTAAATTCCACTCTCTGTTAAATTCCACTCTCTGTTAAATTCCACTCTCTGTTAAATTCCACTCTCTGTTAAATTCCACTCTCTGTTAAATTCCACTCTCTGTTAAATTCCACTCTCTGTTAAATTCCACTCTCTGTTAAATTCCACTCTCTGTTAAATTCCACTCTCTGTTTAATTACACTCTCTGTTTAATTACACTCTCTGTTTAATTACACTCTCTGTTTAATTACACTCTCTGTTTAATTACACTCTCTGTTTAATTCCACTCTCTGTTTAATTACACTCTCTGTTTAATTACACTCTCTGTTTAATTACACTCTCTGTTTAATTACACTCTCTGTTTAATTACACTCTCTGTTTAATTACACTCTCTGTTTAATTACACTCTCTGTTTAATTACACTCTCTGTTTAATTACACTCTCTGTTTAATTACACTCTCTGTTTAATTACACTCTCTGTTTAATTCCACTCTCTGTTTAATTACACTCTCTGTTTAATTACACTCTCTGTTTAATTCCACTCTCTGTTTAATTCCACTCTCTGATTAATTCCACTCTCTGATTAATTCCACTCTCTGATTAATTCCACTCTCTGATTAATTCCACTCTCTGTTAAATTCCACTCTCTGTTAAATTCCACTCTCTGTTAAATTCCACTCTCTGTTAAATTCCACTCTCTGTTAAATTCCACTCTCTGTTAAATTCCACTCTCTGTTAAATTCCGCTCTCTGTTAAATTCCGCTCTCTGTTAAATTCCGCTCTCTGTTAAATTCCGCTCTCTGTTAAATTCCGCTCTCTGTTAAATTCCGCTCTCTGTTAAATTCCGCTCTCTGTTAAATTCCACTCTCTGTTAAATTCCGCTCTCTGTTAAATTCCACTCTCTGTTAAATTCCACTCTCTGTTAAATTCCACTCTCTGTTAAATTCCACTCTCTGTTAAATTCCACTCTCTGTTAAATTCCACTCTCTGTTAAATTCCACTCTCTGTTTAATTACACTCTCTGTTTAATTACACTCTCTGTTTAATTACACTCTCTGTTTAATTACACTCTCTGTTTAATTACACTCTCTGTTTAATTACACTCTCTGTTTAATTACACTCTCTGTTTAATTACACTCTCTGTTTAATTCCACTCTCTGTTTAATTACACTCTCTGTTTAATTACACTCTCTGTTTAATTACACTCTCTGTTTAATTACACTCTCTGTTTAATTACACTCTCTGTTTAATTACACTCTCTGTTTAATTACACTCTCTGTTTAATTACACTCTCTGTTTAATTACACTCTCTGTTAAATTCCACTCTCTGTTAAATTCCACTCTCTGTTAAATTCCACTCTCTGTTAAATTCCACTCTCTGTTAAATTCCACTCTCTGTTAAATTCCACTCTCTGTTAAATTCCACTCTCTGTTAAATTCCACTCTCTGTTAAATTCCACTCTCTGTTAAATTCCACTCTCTGTTAAATTCCACTCTCTGTTAAATTCCACTCTCTGTTAAATTCCACTCTCTGTTAAATTCCACTCTCTGTTAAATTCCACTCTCTGTTAAATTCCACTCTCTGTTAAATTCCACTCTCTGTTAAATTCCACTCTCTGTTAAATTCCACTCTCTGTTAAATTCCACTCTCTGTTAAATTCCACTCTCTGTTAAATTCCACTCTCTGTTAAATTCCACTCTCTGTTAAATTCCACTCTCTGTTAAATTCCACTCTCTGTTAAATTCCACTCTCTGTTAAATTCCACTCTCTGTTAAATTCCACTCTCTGTTAAATTCCACTCTCTGTTAAATTCCACTCTCTGTTAAATTCCACTCTCTGTTAAATTCCACTCTAGGTAAATTCCACCCTTTTGTTGGCCAATAAAAAGCTGTTTATTTTTAACTACACCTGTGATAGAACAGTAGAAAGAGAGGATGTGTGGACGCTCTGTCAGTTTATCTATCCTGAAGCTGTATGTGGTGAAAGGAAGAAAAGGAGGTTGGCGTCCCTTGGGGCCTAAACTGCCATAATTTGGATTCTGTTTTCTATTTTTCCTTATTTATCGATCATTTTGTAACGCTATTTGCAGTTTTAGAGTACAGCGCTAGGCTTTTGCAATTCATTTAGGAGGTTTTAGATGTCAGTGCTAGGTAGGTTCATAGGCTTCATTTATCACTGACTGTTGTTGGTGACTTGGGTCATTGGGCCAATAACCTTTATGACAATTCTTTCCGAAACTATGGCCTATGGTTCTGAAACAGACGTTGAAATTTTAATTATAATAATGCTGTAGTCTTCAACTACGAGGTCTTACATTTTCGTTTGGTTAGTCTCGTTGGCTTCATTTACTATCACCTCTTCATTTTCTTCTTTTATCCGTGAGTCCAGCAACCGTTGCTAGTGTCTTTTGTATTCACATTCTTAGGTAAGAGACTTCAGTCAGGGAGTTGATATTACGCATACATGAGCTTTGCCAACGACAGATGGTAGGTGATTTTAATCAAGGATCCAATTTCGTTTCCAACTCTTTCTAGTCCAGGGGTGGCGAACCACTGACCTGCGGGTCACAGAGTGACCCACCATCCCCTTTTCGGTGATCCCCTTTTATATTTGTACAATCATGACTAATGTTCCCTTGTGCTACTATGAGATGAGCTTTCCGGCAACCAACCGTACATCTCTTGAGTCGATGCTTTTGTCAAAAATTATCGTTCAAATCTTGAACGAAGAATTTTGGTAGATTTTTACAATTTCCAGGTAGATTTGAAATAAATATACATCACTATACAGTATGAGTCAAAAAAAGTGGGTACGAAATTAAAATAGTCCTAACTTTTACAAGAATCATCATAATATGATGATTTTTGTATTATTTTCGTGTTGTTTTATTCGGCTAATGCTGATTTAAATCAGCTATAATCATATTGTTAGTTTGTTTTCCGATATTCTAAACTTTATCTACAGGGTGATCATAAGTAGAGGGTGGTGAAAAAGCTCTTGCACCAGATATGAAATTGATAAAGATACCAAAATATGTTTGTTTACCCAGTATTTTTTAGTTATAATAAAGAAATAATTTCATATTATAAAGATCTAAAGTAAATCATTCTTTACCGAAATCATCCATTATCCCCCATTTTTTCAATACAATATTTTTGCACTTGTTTTCTGACTGTTTTCATTGATCTTTAGATCACGTCACGTCGTCAGGATTACATTTCAAGAAATCCTCATGCGTTTTTCGTTCTTTTTATTAATTCATATCAGCAGGTGAGTAGGAGCATACATCATTTTACAAATAACCCCACAAGAAAAAATCGCATCCAGTCTCATCTGAGATCCTCTGAGACAATTTAATTGCATGACCCTTGGAAATTACTCGGATGGTTGAAAACTTCTCTCGGTCATTCTTTGACAGCAGGTGTCCTGTGTACCGAGCACCATCCTGCATCCACCATATTAGTTTAGATTCAGATTAGTTCCATAAATATATCGTAGTTACGGAAATATCTGCTGATTAAACATACGGGTTCTTAAAATCATGCTAATTTTCGGGGATTAAATTTACTCTTTCGATAAACAAGGTCTGAAATTAGCTCTCGCCAGAGCTTTTTAACCACCCTCCACTCTGTAGAAAAACTATTAGGGATAGGAAAATGAAAAACTATTAGGAATAGGAAAATAAGCTAACAATGTGGATATAGCTGACAAAAATCTGCATTAGCCAAAGAAAACTGCACGAAAAAACTATAGTTCTTGTTAAAGTTACGACTATTTTAATTTCGTACCAAGCTTCGGTACAGAGTGACAAGCACCATCCATGTCCCATACATATAGATTTTCAATACTTAAGAATATTGGTTTCGATCTTTGAATGGTAATTTTATTTTAAATAGAAAATAATCCTCAGGCGTTCAACTATGAATGCAAAAATATCAAATGAAGGTTTTTAATTTGTTAGTTTTAGTTTTTAGTTTAGTGAGGACTTCTACAGGTTGGCGAGCAACTTTTGATGGGTTGGTTACTAGGGTAGGGCTAATGAGTTAAATAAATTTGTGACCCACTCTTCTCTTATTTTAAATTAAGATATCAAAAGTGACCCGGTCAATTGGAAAGGTTCGCCACCCCTGTTCTAGTCAGTCCTTTATATTAAACTTTCTGGACGTAATCGATATGTCCTTTATACCTAGGGTGGTATATGCCAAGAGTGAAATATACCAAGGGTGGAATTTACTGGGGTTAAATATACCTAGAACCGTAGAGTTTGTTGTGTTTAGCCACCAGAGAAATGACTCAATTTCGTAATATTACTGCTAATCCAAGCATATTCTACTGAAAATTTCTATAAGCTAAATACTGTTATACATGTAACCATGTTTATCTATTTTACAGCTACTTGCAGTTTTAGAGGCTTGCGCTAGGCATTTTCTCCTCAATTAAAATATCTTGGTTCTTTGTGTATGGCAGGTTCAACTTCATTCACTATCACCTCTTCATTTCCCCCTTCATTCCGTGAGTGCAGCCACCGGTGCTAGTCTCTTTTCGTCACATTCCTTGGAGTGTGACTGCATTCACTGAGTAGCCTTTCTGGATCCTTGAACATTGCCACTGAATGTGGTAGGTGAGTTGTTCATGGAGCCATTTTCCTTTCTGACTGCTTCTTCAAGCCCTTCATACTTCATTTCTTCTTATGGTAATTGGTTCTGAAGTAGACTTTTATACCCTTTCTATGATTAATTGAATGCATGTGAACAGAAATTTCATTTCTGATGTGTGGATTAAATTTTTCATTACATTACTATATATAACGGTCAACCTAAGGTTGACTTGAACTAATCATTTTACGTTTATGAGTTTCCTAATTTTGCATGAGCTCTTATAAAAATTAAATAGAATTGTTCGGCTTTTACGTTAACTTAATTCGAGAAATTGTAAAATAAAGTGAAAATTTTAATATATTTAGTAGATAAGAGTATTGGTTCAAAGTTTAGAACAAATCTATCTTCCCTGTTGCTGAAAGTATAGGACTTCCTTAATTAGGTTAATTTCTTTAATTTCTCTACCTATTACTACGCGATTATTAGAAGTACCTAAAACTTTCATTAACGTGGGAATATTACAGAGCACAGACAAGCTTATCACCTGATTCGTTTAGGCTTTTTTTATAAATTGAATTGGGTAACAAGGTTTGTGAAAAGTTTTAGTTAGGAAAAACTGTAGTAGGTCCATAATTTGAATTTGTTATTTTCTGATGTATTAAAACTGAATGAAAGATTATTTAATTGAAAAAGCTTTATTACAGTATTTGATAGGTCTGTGATTGTACCAATGAGGTATTATTTGATTATCTCCTTTCGCAGAGTAGCTTATATGCATCCATGTGCAATTGTGCATAGTGATTGAAAGGATTTAGATGAATCTATTATGAAGAACTTCCATGCATGATTGCATTTTCAAGGTACTTTTATTTATATTTTCCCATAATTCAGATCTCTTTATTTGTGAATTTGGGACCCGAATTTCAATACTTTTTCAGTAAAAAAAGAATTAATAATTTTCATCCAGTTTGATTAGACGATCTCTTTAACTAAACCAAAATGGTAAATTATAAACATACTATCATTTCAAAAAATACTAGGAACTCTACAAATGCTTGGAACTCTTGAAATACTAGCAACTTTAAAAATACTCGCAATGACTAGAAATACTAGCAACCCTAGAAATCGTAGCAAGGACTAGAACTGTAGTCCAGTGGATTCACTTTCTCCCAAATTCTCTTCATCCTTTCAGGGGTGATTCTGTGTCCTGTAAACACCTGAAATTGATATAAATGCAAGAAAATTAGAATATTTATAAATTATTTCAGATAAATCAATTGAAATCTTCCCCTTGGTCGATTGAAATGTTCATATACAAAAGTGATTTGTTCTGGTGGCGAGTTGTTTTGGCGGCGAATATTCCGCTGTGAATTGTACAACGGCGAATTATCCAACGTTGAGTTGCCCTAGAGTCACCCGCCCACTATATGAATTTTATATTACATACATCTGAAATGCTTAGAAGATTTATAAGATATTTCGGATAAATCAATTGAAATCATTTCCTTCGTCGATTGAAAAGTCACAAATCACCACTCGCCACCATCACGAATCACATTTCCTTCGTCGATTGAAAAGTCACAAATCACCACTCGCCACCATCACGAATCACATTTCCTTCGTCGATTGAAAAGTCACAAATCACCACTCGCCACCATCACGAATCACATTTCCTTCGTCGATTGAAAAGTCACAAATCACCACTCGCCACCATCACGAATCACATTTCAATCGGCGAAGGGAAAGATTTCAATTGATTTGTCCGAATTTTAACTTACAAATCTTCTAAATACTTCAGATGTATACAATGTAAAATTCATATAGTAGGCTTGTGGCTCTAGGACAACTCGCCGTCGGACAATTCACTGTCAGACTATTCATTCAAAACTCTTTGCTATAGGATAATTCGCCACCAGAACAAATCACCTCATTATTTATGTTTAATCAGCATTTATATTTTTAAAATAATATAGATAAAAATAATGATTTATTTCTATACGCTCAAGACTGACGTAAAATAATAGTTGACCAATTTCAATTTTGAAAAATTAAAATTTGAATAATTTTTATAATCTTTCTTTGAGAATAGTTTATAGGCAGCAAAATTTGGTTCTAGTGGAATTAATATTAATTTAGCTAGGGGTTTAACATCTGCTTCGAAACTAAGTGTCATAAAGCAAAAGTCAAACATCAAAAGGAAATTAAATACAAGGGAATAGAGAAGCCATCAGAAAGGAAATTATTTCCATGAACTAAGTCACCTTCTACCAGTCAGAGACAAACTCATGTACGCAGAAAAGTTACTCCGTGGATACAATTATTTTCCAAGGAAATTGACGAAAAGGAACACAATTTAAGAACCGAGACTGCACTCACGGATGTAAGAGGAAAATGAAGAGGTGATAGTTAATGAAGCCTACCTAAC
Organism: Caprella mutica; assembly: GCA_947561585.1. NCBI lineage: Eukaryota > Metazoa > Arthropoda > Malacostraca > Amphipoda > Caprellidae > Caprella > Caprella mutica. The sequence continues at coordinate 52,243 of CANNZV010003329.1, forward strand.
ACAAAAATCTAAGACCTCGTAGTAGAAGAGCATAACCCTACCGCTATCCTCTAAAACTGCAAGTATCGTTAAAAAATGATAAACATGACGAAAATGAAATAAGACAACATATAATCCAAATTACAACAGTTTCAGGATAGACTCCTTGGGAGCAGTAAACCTATTGAAACTCGATGAAAATACACAATGAAATGAAATAAATAATTAAGAATATTTATTGCATTAAAAACAGTTATTTATATTTGTAGTTTCTATACATACTTAAATGTAGGAAAGAATACATTTTCATTTTGAAATGGAAAAGAAATATTCTCAAATAGGACTAAAAAAATTCTATTAATTAATTTAAAACAGGCATTTGGTATTTACAACAATTTTTCATATACAAGATGTAGTATATGCCGGTGAAACAAAAATTACGTGGCAAATTGTCCTAGTGACGCGTTGTCCGGGCAGATAAGTTCTTAATTATCGGTCAGTACTACATCTTCGGTCATATAAAAAAAACTACATAAAAATTGTTATTATTACACAGTGCTATCTAATACTTCTGCAAACCCGGGTTTGCAGAAGTATTAGATAGCACTGTGTAATAATAACAATTTTTATATTGTTTTTTCTTATATGACCGAAGATGTAGTACTGACCGATAATTAAGAATTAAATCTGATAAATGAAGTTAACTGCTGAAAATTTCGAATTAAAAGTAATATCAATTAACCGTCAAGTGTAGCTAACTCATTAAATAGATTAAAATACATGAAGAATATATTCTGAGAACATAAAACATCCCTAAATAAATGATTTTATACTCCATCGCATTCATTCATTGAGTTTTTACCTACTAAAAATGGATTGTATACACCACCACAATTCTTTGCAGAACTTACGAATCCTCTAAATAAGAAATAAGTTGCAAAGTTCCATGCGATATAAACTGATTTATTCAGAATGTGAGGCCGCAAATACAACTTGGGAAGAAAGAAAGTCCCAACTTTTGTTTGTTTGCGGAGAAACATGGAACTGAAATATTTGAGTGGAATCAGTTGATTGCATTAGCATCCTGGCAATAAAATAAGTGAGTTTATTGTTATTACGGTAACGTCGTAGTACTTGAACACTCACAGTACTTGGAAAGAGTAGTAGGTATTAATTTTCAGCATTATAGATCACGAACCAATCCGAAGTTTAGAAATTTCTGATTGCTTTATCATGAACTTTGTAGCACCCATTTCCTGAGTACTTCGACATTATTTTTTAACAAATGCTTTGAAGTAACTAGAAAAAATATTCTCATTATAGTTACAGTCATACAAATTGATTCCACGTTAAACCATTTATCCTACCTTTTGGATTACTAATTAACTTATTTTTAATCTTAAAGACGCACATAGATATACAATCAGAGAAAAATTTGGTGGAGCCGTACAAGGTTAAGGCAAGATTAAGGTGTTTATTAACACAGCGAAAAATGTCGACTATTCATAATATGTGTTCACACTTGCATCTTTTATCGCTGAAGGAAAAAGCACATTAGAAATGTATGTTTTTTATCGCTGAAACACCAAACGGTGTGAAGCAGACCATAAGGTACGTTTTGCATTAAGCGATTGTTGCGATCTTTGCTCAGTGATGATCGCTCAGCTATAGGAATACATTGGATTCGTGCTCAGCGATAATCGCTCGTTGCATAACAGCCCAATAGGAACAGCATTGTACTAGTGAGCTATAATCGCTGGACGAAGATCGCTCAGCGATGATCGTAACAATCGCCACATGCAGAACGTACCTTTAGTCTCTTTTCAGTCTTATATGACTGCAATAGCTCTGTGGAGTGACTTACCTGCATGGCATCACAGTCATCCCTCAATAATTCTCCGCACGTGAAGCCCCCGTGATGTTGTGGTGGATGGGCCCCAATGTACCTGGCAAGGTGTCCTGTCACGTAAACATCCTCCACTGGCACCAGATGAACCTTGTGAGAGGCTTCGAACAGATCTTTCACTAGGTCTCCTCTGATCACGTAACCTGGGTGAAGATACGTGGTAAACTAGTGTTTATGATATGAAAACTTTGAAATAAATAATAGAATATATATAATGACCCGTACTTCAAGAAGGAAACAAAACTAAATCTTATAAAACGCAAGTCATAATAGTAGTAAGGAAAGGCAAAAGCAATTTTTTAGAGACTTAATTATTAAGTTGCTTTAGAATTTCGGAGATTACTTTCTGAATAGTCTGAGTTCGTTAATAATTCCCGAGTTGTAAGAGATTCTTTGTGGAATTTAAGACTTGGAATATCCTCTCACCAGCACCAGCAACGAAAATAGGATGTGCTGGAGGAAGCTCTAGTAGTCCTGGTGGGAGGTTAACGGGAGGGAAGGACTTCATTGTTTTGATGCAACCTGAAAAAGAGAAAGAAAATATTAGATTGAGTTATGAATTATCGACATATTGCGTCATTATTATTTCGACATATTTCACATATTTCGACATATTGCGTCATTTAGGAAAAAATTAATATATGTAAGGCTGTTTACTAAATTTCAGTAATTCAACATCTTCGGTCATATAAGAAAAAACTATATAATGTTGATAATTTTCCAAACGAAAAGAAATGTAATAACAATAATACATCATTCTTTCTTATATGAACGAAGATATGGAACTGACCGATAATTCGAAACTTACCCTATACTATATTGATAGTTTTATATATCAATTGTCTTTTTACTATTGAGCAAATGTCTTGCAAATTGTTAAATTATGATATAATTTAACAATATAATTTCAGATACATTAAATGAGTTTATATGAAAGAGCTATCTAAAACTTTAATTCCTAAGTATTGTTTTAATATCGAGACAATTTCCACCGACTGACGGTTTAAACTGTTATCCCTTTTGATGAAAAAATCCTACGCACTATAACATATTTATTTGTTTTCAACATTCGATATTGTCATAATAAATTAAATATATTATTGTTGTTTGATTTGAAAGGTGATATTAAAATGTTCAAACGATTATCATACCTAAGATCTCAGCAATAATATTCTTGTTTTGACCTGAAACCTGTATTTGAAAATGGAGATTAAATAGAATTGAAATATAAATTCATTTCAGTTTTTCCAGAACAAAAACTAATGATGAATGATACCTTCTCATGTTACGAAAAATAATTCATATTTCATCTTGGCAACAAACGCTCGTAAAACATCTAATGAAAAGTGCAATAAAAAGCTTGTCAAAGATGTCTGCCATTAAAGATAGGAGGCTTTCTTGTGATAAAATATGCAAAACTTCTCCTAAGATTGGCCATCGTTAGAGTGTTATTAAATTTCTTACCATACATTGTCTGTCAAATTAGAATCTATGGGACAACGTTAGAGACGTCCAGAGTCTCGGTGAAAAATGACATAGGATTTGATTATATGTACATCCTGTAGCCTTAGCCCTGTTCATTTTCAGTCTAATCATGTCGGTGGATGCAATTCAATCTATTTCACCAAGAGAGGATTATGGTGGACCCACAGGAGAATCAAGTTCCTCTAAATCTTCTATGGCCCCACCAAAACCATATCTCTCCGGTATATGAAAATCTTGAGGCTCATTGCAAAAAAAAAAATCTGGAAAGTTTTACCTTTTTCATCGGCCGTTATATTATATATTTCATAATTAATATTGAACTGACATTTTGGTGAATTTGTATATATTTTCTTTTGGGAGTATATATATATTTCATGAAAATATTCTATTCCGTCTTAAATATTGAAGAAATATAAAATCGTTTCGAACACAGAATATAATATCTTGCAAAATCTTGAAGCAACCGAAACTCTTGGTATTTAAACAAATAAATATAGACATGAGTGAAAAGATTTACACTCAATGAAATATCCGTTATTATGGGAGGTACCGTAACCCTTCAAAAAAAATTCATGCCTAGTTAACTGACATTAGAACGATAAAGGATTAATCTGAATGTTGACCTAAAAATTCTTCAGCATTGAGTTTAAGTTATAAACAAATGTATGTATGAAAATACATATTATATGATCAGGTCTGACACCACTCTAGTTGGCTCGATCTTGGCTGCGTTTCAGCCCTTCACTTTTGGCCTGCAGTATGAAAGGCGGAAATTTTCTTGTGGACACCTAAATGAGGGGAGATTTCGAGGGGAAACTAATTTGTTATCATTATCAAAGGGGTGATTAATGTGCCCAGAGGCTATGATTGGATCTGGGAATAGAATGAATTATTCTACTGGAGACATTTTAATGTGACGAGCACTCTCTGGGATTATTTATACCCTCAAAGCTATGAGGGAATAGAAATTAAATGGATGGCCTGTACTTTGATAGTTTAATTATATTGCTATTATATGCAGCAGGTAAAGAATGAATTGTAATTAAAATGCACGAATGCATCATCATTTCAATATCAAATTGATTTCTTTGATTTGATTAATAATTGCATATAGTTTTGAATTGCTCTAGGTTTATCTCTTCATTGTTTTTAATTAATTTTAAGTTTACATTTATTATGATATTACAATATAGGATGTAAACTTCAGACATAGATTTTTTAATGCACATGTGCTTTTACTTAGCGTCTATGCACACAATTTCCACGTTTTTTTCTTTATTTAGATAATATACATGTAATCTCAAAGAAATAAATGTGATCAGTGATCACGTTATTTTATAATAGAATAAGTAAATGCAGGGTATGGAATAAAGAATTCCTTCAGTAACTTTCAGAAGCAAGGGCAGGTACCTGTTATAGCAGTTCTCCCTTTCTCATTGACCAGGTGTTCCAACAGTTTGGGTACATTGACGAAAATGTCATCATCAGTCTTCATGAAGTAGGCTGAAGCGCTGCAGTGAAGGCTAGTCCACTTCAGGCCCATCACACTCTTCAGGGTGAGGTTGAGGTAACTGTCTATGAAGTTACCCTGAATTATGTCCCCAAACTCATCTGCCTCCTTGTCTATCTGAAAAATATTCTCAAGCTATGATTCTGCTGTAAATTTTATACATACATATACAAAGATATATTTAGGGCAGTCAATATAACAAAAAAATGCAAATCGTAAATTTGTTTACATTAGGTTTCAAAATATCAATTTTATCATGATGATAGTGAATGTGTTGACAAATTGTTTGAAAATTGAATTGATTCTAAAGCATCTGAGCTTCATTGATATTCTGAAATATTCCAATTTCTGATGGCCTCCATTTATAAAGGTTAGTAATAATAACGTTTTCATGTGCAAAAGTGAAATTGAATCTTCATTTGAATTTTAGTCAGATTTAAAAACATATCATCTAGAGTGTCTACAGGCCTCTATCTACAGTGTCTACGGGCCTCATCATCTACAGTGTCTACAGGCCTCATCATCTACAGTGTCTACAGGCCTCATTATCTACAGTGTCTACATGCCTCATCATCTACAGTGTCTACAGGCCTCATCATCTACAGTGTCTACAGGCATCATCATCAGTGTCTACAGGCCTCATAATCTACAGTGTCTACAGGCCTCACCATCTACAGTGTCTGAAGGCCTCACCATCTACAGTGTCTGAAGGCCTCATCATCTACAGTGTCTACAGGCCTCATCATCTACAGTGTCTACAGGCCTTATCATCTACAGTGTCTACATGCATCATCTACACTGTCTACAGGGCTCATTATCTATAGTGTCTACAGGCCTCATCATCTACAGTGTCTACAGGCCTTATCATCTACAGTGTCTACAGGCCTCATTATCTACAGTGTCTACAGGCCTCATCATCCACAGTGTCTACAGGCCTCATCATCTACAGTGTCTACAGGCCTCATCATCTACAGTGTCTACAGGCCTCATCATCTACATTGTCTACAGGCCTCATCATCTTCAGTGTCTACAGGCCTCATCATCTACAGTGTCTACAGGCCTCATCATCTACAGTGTCTACAGGCCTCATCATCTACAGTGTCTATAGACCTCATCTACAGTGACTACAGGCCTCATCATCTACAGTGTCTACAGGCCTCATCTACAGTGTCTACCGTCCTCACCATCTACAGTGTCTACAGGCCTCATCATCTACAGTGTCTACAGGCCTCATCATCTACAGTGTCTACAGGCCTCATCATCTACAGTGTCTACAGGCCTCATCATCCACAGTGTCTACAGGCCTCATCATCTACAGTGTCTACAGGCCTCATCATCTACAGTATCTACAGGCCTCATCATCTACAGTGTCTACAGGCCTCATCATCTACAGTGTTTACAGGCCTCATCATCTACAGTGTCTACAGGCCTTATCTACAGTGTCTACAGGCCTCATCATCTACAGTGTCTATAGGTCACATCATCTACAGTGTCTACAGGCCTCATCATCTACAGTGCCTACAGGCCTCATCATCTACAGTTTCTACAGGCCTCATCATCTACAGTGTCTACAGGCCTCATCATCTACAGTGTCTACAGGCCTCATCATCTACAGTGTATACAGGCCTCATCATCTACAGTGTCTACAGGCCTCATCATCTACAGTGTCTACAGGCCTCATCATCTACAGTGTCTTCAGTCCTCATCATCTACAGTGTCTACAGGCCTCATCATCTACAGTGTCTTCAGGCCTCATCATCCACAGTGTCTACAGGCCTCATCATCTACAGTGTCTACAGGCCTCATCATCTACAGTGTCTACAGGCCTCATCATCTACAGTGTCTACAGGCCTCACCATCTACAGTGTCTACAGGCCTCATCATCTACAGTGTCTACAGGCCTCATCATCTACAGTGTCTACAGGTCTCATCATCTACAGTGTCTACAGGCCTCACCATCTACAGTGTCTACAGGCCTCATCATCTACAGTGTCTACAGGCCTCACCATCTACAGTGTCTACAGGCCCCATCATCTACAGTGTCTACAGGCTTCACCATCTACAGTGTCTACAGGCCTCATCATCCACAGTATCTACATTCAACAGTTTCTACATGTTACCGTTATCCGTCTATCTGGCAATACAAACATACAAAGTTACTCTGGGCAATTGGAATGGTTTTTACTTCCACAGTTCAGTTCGTAATTGAAAGTCTTAATTAACTTGTCTCGCATGGTCAAACTTGTGCCAAAAATGCCTAACGTTACTGCCATTAGACTTGGGGCTCTACAAACACATTGGATAACTTGAGCACTGGCAAATACGGTCCATTGATATACGAATTATAGTTCTAATTAAAATACCAAGAGTTGTTACATGAACGTTGGTAAATATGGACTTGAAATCTTGCATGCGATCAATTTATTTTGAAATCAATAATGAAGGGAAATATGGATAGTTTCCTAATTTTTATTTAATTTCAGCTACATGCGAAAACTATAAAATTTACAGACAATATGACACGTTATGATGTTTCGCAGGAATTTATAATCTTTAATATTCATAAATGCATCTAGTTAAATTTAAAGAATTGATGTGTGCAGCCATTGGTGCTTGCGTCATTTTTCATCACAATTCTCGATAAGTGACTGCATTCATGGAGTAGCTTTTCTGCACTCATGAGCATTGTCATTGACGGTTGTAAGTGTTTTTGTTCATGAAGCCACTTTCCATTTTGACAGCTTCTTCTTGTCCCTTGTACTTAATTTCCTTTTTGACGTTACCGATATGAACGTTTGACCCCAATTTCTTAGTTATTCTGTAATGTGGTGATTCACTCGTTAAGCGATGTGAGTCACCACATCCTTCTTTTAATAGACCCATAATAGCACTCGGTTGCTACCTGGAAAGGCTTCGGTTATTTGGTATATTTCCATGACATTTAAGTTAGCTGTATAGTTCCTGTATTTCAGAATGAATAAATAGTAATATTCGAGAGTATTATAAAGTAAAAAATATTAAGTAGAAAAATTCAATAGAAATATTGTATAGTTATATTCAATAGTAATATTCAATAGTAATATTCGTTAGTTATATTCAATAGTAATATTCAATAGTAATATTCAATAGTAATATTCGTTAGTTATATTCAATAGTAATATTCAATAGTAATATTCAATAGTAATATTCAATAGTAATATTCAATTCTAATATAAAGTAGTAATATTCAATAGTAATATTCTATAGTTATATTCAATAGTAATATTTAATTGTAAAATAAAATAGTTATATTCAATAGTAATATTCAATTGTAATATAAAATAGTAATATTCAATAGTAATATTCAATAGTAATATTCAATAGTAATATTCAATAGTAATATTCAATAGTAATATTCAATAATAATATTCAATACTAATATAAAATAGTTATATTCAATAGTAATATTTAATTGTAAAATAAAATAGCTATATTCAATAGTAATATTCAATTGTAATATAAAATAGTAATATTCAATTGTAATATAAAATAGTAATATACAATAGTAATATTCAATAGTAATATTCAATAGTAATATTCAATAGTAATATTCAATTGTAATATAAAATAGTAATATTCAATAGAAATATTCAATAGTAATATAAAATAGTAATATTCAATAGTAATATTCAATAGTAATATTCAATAGTAATATAAAATAGTAATATTCAATAGTAATATTCAATAGTAATATTCAATTGTAATATAAAATAGTAATATTCAATAGTAATATTCAATAGTAATATTCAATAGTAATATTCAATAGTAATATTCAATTGTAATATTCAATAGTAATATTCAATTCTAATATAAAGTAGTAATATTCAATAGTAATATTCAATAGTAATATTCAATTATAATATAAAATAGTAATATTCAATTCTAATATAAAGTAGTAATATTCAATAGTAATATTCAATAGTAATATTCAATTGTAATATAAAATAGTAATATTCAATTCTAATATAAAGTAGTAATATTCAATAGTAATATTCAATTGTAATATAAAATAATAATATTCAATAGTAATATTCATTAGTAATATTCAATTCTAATATAAAGTAGTAATATTCAATAGTAATATTCAATGGTAATATTCAATTGTAATATAAAATAGTAATATTCAATTCTAATATAAAGTAGTAATATTCAATAGTAATATTCAATTGTAATATTCAATAGTAATATTCAATAGTAATATTCAATAGTAATATTCAATAGTAATATTCAATAGTAATATTCAATAGTAATATTCAATAGTAATATTCAATTCTAATATAAAGTAGTAATATTCAATAGTAATATTCAATGGTAATATTCAATAGTAATATTCAATAGTAATATTCAATAGTAATATTCAATAGTAATATTCAATAGTAATATTCAATAATAATATTCAATACTAATATAAAATAGTTATATTCAATAGTAATATTCAATTGTAATATAAAATAGTTATATTCAATAGTAATATTCAATTGTAATATAAAATAGTAATATTCAATAGTAATATTCAATAGTAATATTCAATAGTAATATTCAATAGTAATATTCAATAGTAATATTCAATAGTAATATTCAATAGTAATATTTACTTGTAAAATAAAATAGTTATATTCAAAAGTAATATTCAATTGTAATATTTAATTGTAAAATAAAATAGTTATATTCAATAGTAATATTCAATAGTAATATTCAATAATAATATTCAATAATAATATTCAATAGTAATATTCAATAGTAATATTCAATAGTAATATTCAATAGTAATATTCAATAGTAATATTCAATAGTAATATTCAATAATAAAATTCAATAGTAATATTCAATTCTAATATAAAGTAGTAATATTCAATAGTAATATTCAATAGTAATATTCAATATAAATATTCAATAGTAATATTCAATAGTAATATTCAATTCTAATATAAAGTAGTAATATTCAATAGTAATATTCAATAGTAATATTCAATAGTAATATTCAATAGTAATATTCAATAGTAATATTCAATAGTAATATTCAATTGAAATATTCAATAGTAATATTCAATTCTAATATAAAGTAGTAATATTCAATAGTAATATTCAATAGTAATATTCAATTGTAATATAAAATATTAATATTCAATTCTAATATTAAATAGTAATATTCAATAGTAATATTCAATAGTAATATTCAATTGTAATATAAAATAGTAATATTCAATAGTAATATTCAATAATAATATTCAATAGTAATATAAAATAGTAATATTCAATAGTAATATTCAATAGTAATATTCAATTGTAATAAAAAATAGTAATATTCAATAGTAATATTCAATAGTAATATTCAATAGTAATATTCAATAGTAATATTCAATTGTAATATTCAATAGTAATATTCAATTCTAATATAAAGTAGTAATATTCAATAGTAATATTCAATAGTAATATTCAATTATAATATAAAATAGTAATATTCAATTCTAATATAAAGTAGTAATATTCAATAGTAATATTCAATAGTAATATTCAATTGTAATATAAAATAGTAATATTCAATTCTAATATAAAGTAGTAATATTCAATAGTAATATTCAATTGTAATATAAAATAATAATATTCAATAGTAATATTCATTAGTAATATTCAATTCTAATATAAAGTAGTAATATTCAATAGTAATATTCAATGGTAATATTCAATTGTAATATAAAATAGTAATATTCAATTCTAATATAAAGTAGTAATATTCAATAGTAATATTAAATTGTAATATTCAATAGTAATATTCAATAGTAATATTCAATAGTAATATTCAATAGTAATATTCAATAGTAATATTCAATAGTAATATTCAATAGTAATATTCAATTCTAATATAAAGTAGTAATATTCAATAGTAATATTCAATGGTAATATTCAATAGTAATATTCAATAGTAATATTCAATAGTAATATTCAATAGTAATATTCAATAGTAATATTCAATAATAATATTCAATACTAATATAAAATAGATATATTCAATAGTAATATTCAATTGTAATATAAAATAGTTATATTCAATAGTAATATTCAATTGTAATATTCAATAGTAATATTCAATAGTAATATTCAATAGTAATATTCAATAGTAATATTCAATAGTAATATTCAATAGTAATATTCAATAGTAATATTTACTTGTAAAATAAAATAGTTATATTCAAAAGTAATATTCAATTGTAATATTTAATTGTAAAATAAAATAGTTATATTCAATAGTAATATTCAATAGTAATATTCAATAATAATATTCAATAATAATATTCAATAGTAATATTCAATAGTAATATTCAATAGTAATATTCAATAGTAATATTCAATAGTAATATTCAATAATAAAATTCAATAGTAATATTCAATTCTAATATAAAGTAGTAATATTCAATAGTAATATTCAATAGTAATATTCAATATAAATATTCAATAGTAATATTCAATTCTAATATAAAGTAGTAATATTCAATAGTAATATTCAATAGTAATATTCAATAGTAATATTCAATAGTAATATTCAATAGTAATATTCAATAGTAATATTCAATTGTAATATTCAATAGTAATATTCAATTCTAATATAAAGTAGTAATATTCAATAGTAATATTCAATAGTAATATTTAATTGTAATATAAAATATTAATATTCAATTCTAATATTAAGTAGTAATATTCAATAGTAATATTCAATAGTAATATTCAATTGTAATATAAAATAGTAATATTCAATTCTAATATAAAGTAGTAATATTCAATAGTAATATTCAATAGTAATATTCAATTGTAATATAAAATAATAATATTCAATAGTAATATTCAATAGTAATATTCAATTCTTATATAAAGTAGTAATATTCAATAGTAATATTCAATGGTAATATTCAATTGTAATATAAAATAGTAATATTCAATTCTAATATAAAGTAGTAATATTCAATAGTAATATTCAATTGTAATATTCAATAGCAATATTCAATAGTAATATTCAATAGTAATATTCAATAGTAATATTCAATAGTAATATTCAATAGTAATATTCAATAGTAATATTCAATTCTAATATAAAGTAGTAATATTCAATAGTAATATTCAATGGTATTATTCAATAGTAATATTCAATAGTAATATTCAATTGTAATATAAAATAGTAATATTCAATAGTAATATTCAATAGAAATATTCAATAGTAATATTCAATAGTAATATTCAATAGTAATATTCAATAGTAATATTCAATAGTAATATAAAATAGTAATATTCAATAGTAATATTTAATTGTAAAATAAAATAGTTATATTCAATAGTAATATTCAATTGTAATATAAAATAGTAATATTCAATAGTAATATTCAATAGTAATATTCAATAGTAATATTCAATAGTAATATTCAATAGTAATATTCAATAGTAATATTCAATTGTAATATAAAATAGTAATATTCAATAGTAATATTCAATAGTAATATTTACTTGTAAAATAAAATAGTTATATTCAATAGTAATATTCAATTGTAATATTTAATTGTAAAATAAAATAGTTATATTCAATAGTAATATTCAATAGTAATATTCAATAATAATATTAAATAATAATATTCAATAGTAATATTCAATAGTAATATTCAATAGTAATATTCAATAGTAATATTCAATAGTAATATTCAATAGTAATATTCAATAATAAAATTCAATAGTAATATTCAATTCTAATATAAAGTAGTAATATTCAATAGTAATATTCAATAGTAATATTCAATAGTAATATTCAATAGTAATATTCAATAGTAATATTCAATTCTAATATAAAGTAGTAATATTCAATAGTAATATTCAATAGTAATATTCAATAGTAATATTCAATAGTAATATTCAATAGTAATATTCTATAGTAATATTCAATAATAAAATTCAATAGTAATATTCAATTCTAATATAAAGTAGTAATATTCAATAGTAATATTCAATAATAATATTCAATAGTAATATTCAATAGTAATATTTCATAGTAATATTCAATAGTAATATTCAATGGTAATATTCAATAGTAATATAAAATAGTAATATTCAATAGTAATATTCAATAGTAATATTCAATAATAAAATTCAATAGTAATATTCAATTGTAATATAAAATAGTAATATTCAATAGTAATATTCTATAGTTATATTCAATAGTAATATTCAATTGTAATAAAATAGTAATATTCAATTGTAATATAAAATTGTATTATTCAATAGTAATATTCAATAGTAATATTCAATAGTAATATTCAATAGTAATATTCAATAGTAATATTCAATAGTAATATTCAATTCTAATATAAAGTAGTAATATTCAATAGTAATATTCAATAGTAATATTCAATTATAATAAAATAGTAATATTCAATTATAATATAAAGTAGTAATATTCAATAGTAATATTCAATAGTAATATTCAATTATAATATAAAATAGTAATATTCAATTCTAATATAAAGTAGTAATATTCAATAGTAATATTCAATAGTAATATTCAATTGTAATATAAAATAGTAATATTCAATTCTAATATAAAGTAGTAATATTCAATAGTAATATTCAATTGTAATATAAAATAATAATATTCAATAGTAATATTCATTAGTAATATTCAATTCTAATATAAAGTAGTAATATTCAATAGTAATATTCAATGGTAATATTCAATTGTAATATAAAATAGTAATATTCAATTCTAATATAAAGTAGTAATATTCAATAGTAATATTAAATTGTAATATTCAATAGTAATATTCAATAGTAATATTCAATAGTAATATTCAATAGTAATATTCAATAGTAATATTCAATAGTAATATTCAATAGTAATATTCAATTCTAATATAAAGTAGTAATATTCAATAGTAATATTCAATGGTAATATTCAATAGTAATATTCAATAGTAATATTCAATAGTAATATTCAATAGTAATATTCAATAGTAATATTCAATAATAATATTCAATACTAATATAAAATAGATATATTCAATAGTAATATTCAATTGTAATATAAAATAGTTATATTCAATAGTATTATTCAATTGTAATAT